>SNQJ01S0043882.1:188612-218026 GCA_010110895.2 Picea sitchensis | reverse complement strand
ATACCATTTGGCGCGAAAAGAACTTAAACGACGTGTCATTTCATATTTTCAAACGTATACGACGTCTCGTTTCATATTTTCCGACGATCGGATTTCAGTCGACATCCTTTCGGCAACAAGAATAATTCTTTCGGCCGAAAGATAGGAAAACCGTTTAATTTAACGGATTCCGTTAAATTTTAATCTTTCGGCCGAAAAAAAACTTTTTCGGCCGAAAAATATTTATACCTCAAAGTTGAAGATATTTTAAAAGGAGTTATTCTTCTAAATCCTTCTTCTTCGTGAGGTCCTCCTGTTTCTGAATGTCACTAATTTTGAAATCTAAATCTTCTAGGTGGAGGAGTGTCCCTGTGATCTTCCCTTTAAAACTTTGTGTCTCCTCTTACTCTCTGTGCATAGCTTCTTGGTTATGTTTTTTGATCTGTAGTTTTGGATATTGATCCTCTTTTGTCTCATTTTATCCTAGCCTAGAATTGTTATGATGTGGCCTCTAACTCTTGATAATGTTATAAAAAACCTTTGAGTTGTTCTGCATGTTTTTTCTGTTGAAGGTATTTTCTCAATGTAACAATCTTTGCTTCCAAATTTTCAATCATCATGTCCTTTTCTTCAAACTTTTTTTTAAGTGCTTCTTTGATTCTTTTGTCTTCTTCAACTTGAATTTTTAAATTAGACATCATCTGCTTCAATTCTTCGGAGTTAGAGTTTTGTGTTTTCTCTTTTGTTTTTTAGTTCTTCCTGTAGTGATTTGTTTTTCTTCTTTTCCCCTTTTATAACATCTATGACACTCAACAATTCTTCTGTGTAATCAACTTATTCATCTTCATATTCTTATTCTCTATTTTATTTATCATATTTTTCTATTGCCATGAATATAACTCTTTTTGTCTCACTTTCACTCATTTCATCTTCGTCTGATGTGGAGATATCTTCTTTGGTGCAAAATTTTTTCTTGAAGACTTTCTTTTTTGTTCTTTTTCCTTTACATGTTTTTTTTCTATTTGAATCATCTTCTTCATTCATTTTATTTTTCTTGTGAGGACATTTTTTATGGCCAATACCATCACAATTAAAACAAATCAATGGAATCTTACCTCTACATCTATCGTCGGTTCCCTTTTCAGTCTTCTGACGAAGTTGGATACTCCTTCATCTTCTTGCAATATGTGACTATCATTTCTATCTTCTTTTTCCTTTTTATTCCCATTTTTCTTTGACTTCTTGGATGATTTGAATGTTGTTTCTTTTAAAACTAGATTCTCTAGTTCATTTCTCATTTCATAGGCTTTGAAAATTCCATGTAGTTCATCCATGCTTTTTGAATCCAAATATGTTCTTTCTTCTAGTGTTGAGACCTTAGGATCAAATCTAATTGGAGGAGATCTTAGTACCTTTTGAACAATTATATATTCATCAACTTATTCTCTTAATCATCTAATTGCATTGTGAGACAATTGGCTTAGGTTGATGGACATTTGGTTTGGATTGTTGGTTGTCATTGATGGAAACAATTAGTCATGATAATATTCATTGTTATACTCATAATCAATGTTTCTATTTCTCCCCCTTTGAAATTAATGGAAAATGGTTTCTCCCTTTGGGTTGATCCCTGAATAAACTCTCCTAGGGGTTTCTCCCCATGTTTGAATTCCTTTGATATTTATCTGTGTTTGTGATGCAGGAGCATCTCTCCATGTCAGCCAGCCAACCAGCCAGCCACGTCAAGCGCATGCATTCAAAGCTGAAAAGAGGCACAACTCTCATTTTCAATTTTCAATTTGAATGTAAATAATACTTAGGCTGTTGAGCCATAGAGTCGTGCCTTTATGCATGCATTAGAGTAGAAGGCCTTTAATGTTTTGTAAGGATGAGATCTAGATCCGATGCTGGACTAGACAACCCATTCAATGTAATTGAATATGGTAGGTAGATTGGAGGGAAGAGATCGAAGAGCCTCCTCACGTAAAAAGATCAATTGTATCTCTTTGGTAGAGGGTAGAGTTAGAATCTGTGAGTAGAGAGTAGAAGAGAAGGTGCCGAGACTCTGTTAAAATTCTGAGCTTAGGAACACCTTTGTAAAGAGGCATTTTTATTAATACAAACAGAAGCAGTTTTTCCTGCATATTTCTTGTGTTGAATGAATGTCTGTGAGTGTTCTTTATATGTTGTGAATGTATGTTATGTTTATGCATTTGAAAGAGTTGTTTGGTTTTAGACTTGAGAGGTCTTTGAGGCTTCACACCAGGAGGGTGTGATAGAACACTACAGGTTCTGATAGCTGTGCACAAAGGGTGCATTTCTGAACTCTGCGGAGTCAGACAAAGGCATGCCAGGTGGTCACAGACGTTGAAATCAACAACTCAGGAGAAGACCTATGAGGTTGTTGAATACCTCAGGAGGCAAGGATGTGGAGAAGGACACAGTTGCAAACAGAAGCTATGAGGAGTTCTGTGATGCTCTGCCAAGTGGGCACTAAGCATATGCATAGTGGTGCATTGAGAAGAACTCTGCTGTGAGTTCTTAAGAAGTCAGAATCACTGAGGATTCTTGACACTCTGCTAGGAGGGAACTGAGCATAGGGACATAGTGTTGAGGAATAACTCTGCTGAGAGTTCGAGGAGAACCAGAATCACTGAGGATTCTGAGAGCTCTGCCAAGTGGGCATTGAGCAGACGCGTAAGGTGCACAGGAGAAGATACTCTGCTAGGTGGGCATTGAACACGTTGTGCAGATAGGCACAAGAAGAGAACTATGTTGAGTTATGTATTTTGGAAAAAGAATCCAAGGAGAAGGATATTAGCAGGGTTGTTGAACACCTTGAAGGGCTCAACAAGAGGTTTCCTGAGGGAAGGATAGCCAGGAAGGCATCCAAATTCTCCATATGCAGGAGGAAGGAAGAAGGATTTATTCGCTTAGATATCTGAGTGTTTGAGAAGCTCAGGAGAGATAGGACTTTGTGTGCGTGAAGACTCTGCAGCGGCGCAAAAGTCAAATAATCCCTTGGGGATTCAAGGATAAGCCCAGGAGGAGTAGTGCGTTCAGTGCACAGAGCTATAGTTGCAAGGAGTGCAGAGGTTGAAGAACTCTTTGGGGGAGTTCAGAGTCTATAAAGCTCAGGAGAGACAACGTTTTCATACGCGAAGGCGAGGACTCGAATTCATGGAGCTCGCAGAGAAAAAGGAGGGAAGGTCGAGGCCTTTGGAAACTTGGAATTCTTTCAAGTGTAGGAAGAATGCGCCAAAGCTTGGGAGGAGCAACATCGTCCATCGGATCAGCTGTTAGATTCTAGACCATTGGATTTCCCATGTCCAGAAGAGAGTAGGAGGAGCGCACAGAAGGGGGAGATCGTGAGCCATTGAATTTCACTCAGATACCCGTCAGTCGTTGGATCAGGTGAATACGCGCAGAGTTTAGTCTCTGGAGTGTGCGTAGAAGATCGTTGGAACGGATGGTGGAGACACTTCATCAAGGAGTGCCAAAACCCCGTCAGCTGTTGGATCGGACATAAGTTGCTCAAGGTTTAAACCCTCGTAAGCAAAGGAGAAAGGTACCGAAAGGAGTTGGCTCATCGGGATATCAGCCATTAGGATATCAGGAGTCACGATGGAAGGAGATCGAGAATATCCATGGTGAAAATCCCGGAATCAATATGGGCCGTCCATCTGTTGAGACACGTGGTGAAAATCGAGAACCCATCGGCCACCGGGGTTTTGAGTTGACAGAGAAATTGTGTCATCGGGGCATCGCAAGTCGTGAAATCCCGAGAATAAATTAGGATCGTCCATCACAGGGGGACGCGTGGCAACAATCGAGGCCTTCGGGAAAAATCCCGATAGGAAAGTCCATCGGCATATCAGGATTCAGCGTTTCGCGAATCCTGAGGACAAGAAGACGGAGCATTTCAGCATCGAAAACTCCAAAATCATGAGAAACGATCAGGACCATCCATCATAGGAGGACGCGTGGGGGAGATCGAAGCATTCAGGAAATTTCTGGAAAGGAAAGTCATACATCGGTATTACGGGATTCGGAAAATCGAGAATCCCGTGGACAAAGTGTCCATACATTTCGGAAATGTGAAGTCTGGAATCTCGATAAGGTAGAAAGCTCCATTGTGGGGCCTAGTTGACATCATATCAGGATATCGGGGATTCCAAGGACAAAATTTCCATGCGTTTCAGTATATGAAAGCCCAAAACCCCGAAAGAAAGATAAGGCTGCAGTCTTATGAGAACTGGTCACATGGACTAGAGCATAGCCAGGAGGGGCTAAGGTGAGAAAGTCCATTTCGGGAAATCAACAAATCAGAGATCAGGGATTCAAGAGGACAGAGAACTCTTGACATTGAGGATCGGGAAACCCCGAAACCCATAAGTATATCTTTCCTATTGAGGAAGAGGCAGCGGTTGGAGTGTAGAAGACCGTGGGGGAAATAAGGACCTGTGGATCGGGTTTTTAACAAAGAATCCAATGGGAATTGAAAGATCCTCTCCGTATCACGAATTTGGACAGAACGATCCTTAAGACCGGGGGGTCAGTGTAGAGGACTTTGCTGAGGCAGAGAGAGGGTGCGTCCGCGTCAGTTGGTATCATAGCCCGATTCTTGCTTGTATATTTCAGGCAAGGGAGGCAAAGGAAGAAGACAGAGTACTGAAAACTCTGTAAGGATTTGTTTGCAGATAGGCAACAGTCCATAAGCAGTCAAGAGAACTGTAGGAGAAGCTGAGGCAGTCAGGTTTGTAGGAGTGATCAACAGGTTTGCTAGGAGAGCAGACATAGACAACAACATGGCTACTGAAGGCCATAGATATGCTAGAAGGAAAAACCCAGAGCTGATGAGCACAACCGAAAGGGGGAAAGAACTTGCCGACATTAGGGCAAGAATAGAAAATATTGCATTGCGGATGTAGAAGAAAGCAAAACCGAGATGGGTATATGAATGGCCCATGATAACGACAAAAGTAAAATGGCCAGTCAAGGAGTTGATGGCTAGAAGACAGCGTAGGATGTTAAGAATATGGTTGAGGCATGTTGAAAACCTCAACGGACCTGAGGAGATGGTTCAGATATGTGAACCGGAGACTGGGAGAATTCTTGGTGAGGAGAATAAAATGGGATTAGCTGAAGATCTCAAGAACTACCAAGAGGGAAGAAAATAAATTCCAGTTTTCTAGGTGGGCAATGAGTTGAGATCACTGCGGGATCTCAGAGACTGTCATGAGGACAGCCAGGGAATTTCACATTGCCAGTTGGGCAATGAAATGAGGTCGCTGCGGGATCTCGAAGACTGCCAAGAGGGCAGTGGAAGCATCTCAAATTTCCAGGTGGGCAGAGATGAGAATTCGAGACTATCTGAAAGTCTCATGGACTTGGAGGTGATTTCGATTAAAAAAGGAGTGTTGATGAAGATGGGATCAGTTGATCTCATAATCTGCTAGGAGGGCAGTGAAAGGTTTCCAATTTGCCAGGTGGGCAGGGATGAACATATGAGACTATCTGAGAGTCTCATAAACTCAGAGGTGAGTTTGGATCAACAGATGCAACTGACAAAGGAGGAAGATCGGAGAAATATTCTGATGGTTGGTGGAATTGAAGTATTCCTACAACTTGCCCAAGGGGAGGAAAAAATCTGTATTGCAAATGTAGCAGAAGAAGAACGGTCATTTGTGACTGTTAGGGAAGAAAAATTGGAGAAGAATTTAGAAGCTGTCCGAGCAGAAGAAGAAGAAGATGAGCATTCTGAGGAGTGTCTCAATTCTTTCATCCAAGAAGCTGGGGAAGTTACAACGCTGAAGCTGACAACAGAAGAAGTAGAAGAGGATGATGAGCATTCTGAGGAATGGCTCAATATTTTCAGCAAGGAAGCTGAAGGGACTGCAACATGGGAGTTTGCAGAAGCTAAAAAAGAAGAAGAGGCAAACAACATTTTCTTTGCTGATCTGTGGGAACAGATAGAAGCTCTGGAGAGAAGGGTGAAGGTGAATAGCATGCACATCCAACAGGTGAGGTTGGAAGAAGATGAAGAAGAAGGCATGGGAGATCACAATGATTTGCCCATGTGCCGAAAGTTTTTGTAGCTGAGGAGACTACATGAACAGAGCCAGCCATTTCAGCAGCTGGATGAGGTGATAGAAGACATCAGAAGGCTGATGGTAAAGTTAGCAGAGACTGCCAGCAAGGAGAGGTTGGGCAGAAAGGAAGCAACAACAACAGGGAGATGGAGCATATGAACAACTCTAGAGGATGATTTGGGATCCAGGAGGATTTCCACAGCTGAGATGGAAAGCTCATGAGCAGGAGCTCACGATTTTGCAGCTGAGGAGTATGATGCAGGAGCATCTCTCCACGTCATCCAGCCAGCCAACCAGCCACATCAAGGGCACACATTCAAAGCTGAAGAGAGGTGCATCCCTCATTTTCAATTTTTAATTTGAAAGTAATTAATATTTAGGTTGTTGAGCCATAGAGTTGTGCCTTTGTGCAGGCATTAGAGTAGAAGGCCTTTAATGCTTTGTAAGGTTGAGATCTAGATCTGATGCTGGACTAGAAAACCCATTCAATGTAATTGAATAGGGTAGGTAGATTGGAGGGAAGAGCTCGAAGAGCCTCCTCACGTAAAAAGATTAATTGTATCTCTTTGGTAGAGGGTAGAGTTAGAATCTGCAAGTAGAGAGCAGAAGAGAAGGAGCCGAGACTCTGTTAAAAGTCTGATCTCAGGAACACCTTTGTAAAGAGGCATTTTTATTAATACAAACAGAAGCAGTTTTTCCTGCATATTTCCTATGTTGAATGAATGTCTGTGAGTGTTCTTTATATGTTGTGAATGTATGTTATGTTTATGCATTTGCAGGAGTTGTTTGGTTTCAGACTTGAGAGGTCTTTGAGGCTTCACACCAGGAGGGTGTGACAGAACATTGCGGGTTCTGATAGCTGTGCACAGAGGGTGCATTTATGAACTCTTTGGAGTCAGACAGAGGCGTGCCAGGTGGGCACAAAAGTTGAAATCAACAACTCAGGAGAAGACCTATGAGGTTGTTGAATACCTCAGGAGGCAAGGTTGTGGAGAAGGACACAGTTGCAGACAAAATCTCCGAGGAGTTCTGTGAAGCTCTGCCAAATGGGCACTGAGCATATGCACAGTGGTGCATTGAGAAGAAATCTACTTTGAGTTCTTAAGAAGTCAGAATCACTGAGGATTCTTGACACTCTGCCAAGAGGGCACTGAGCATAGGCACATAGTGCTGAGGAAGAACTCTGCTGAGAGTTCAAGGAGAACCAGAATCACTGAGGATTATGAGAGCTCTGCCAAGTGGGCATTGAGAAAGTGCGTAAGGTGCATAGGAGAGGATACTCTGCCAGGTGGGCATTGAACACGTTGTGAAGACAGGCACAAGAAGAGAACTTTGTTGAGTTCTGTATTTTGGAAAAAGAATCCAAGGAGAAGGATCTTATCAGGGTTGTTGAACACCTTGAAGGGCTCAGCAAGAGGTTTCTTGAGGGAAGGATATCCAGGAAGGCATCCAAATTCTCCATCTGCAGGAGAAAGGAAGAAGGATTTATTCCCTTAGATATCTGAGTGTTTGAGAAGCTCGGGAGAGATAACACTTTGTGTGCATGAAGATTATGCAGAGGAACAGAAGTCAAAGAATCCATTGGGGATTTAAGGATAAGCTCAGGAGCAGTAGTGCTTTCAGCTCACAGAGCTATAGTTGCAAGGAGTGCAGAGGTTGAAGAACTCTTTGGGGGAGTTCAAAGTCTATAAAGCTCAGGAGAGACATCGTTTTCATACGCGGAGGTGAGGACTCAAATTTGTGGAGCTCATAGAGAAAAAGGAGGGAAGGTCGAGGCCTTTGGAAACTTGGAATTCTTCCAAGTGCAGGAAAAAAGAACCAAAGCTCGGGAGGAGCAACATCGGCCGTCGGATCAGCCGTTATATTTTGAACTGTCGGATTTCCCACATCCAGAAGAGAGTAGGAGGAGCGCACAGAAGGGGGAGATCGTGNCACTCAGAAACTCGTCGGCTGTTGGATCAGGTGAAGACGCGCATAGTTTAGTCTCTAGAGTGTGTGTAGAAGATCGGTGGAACAGACGGTGGAGACACTTCATCAAGAAGTGTCGAAACCCCGTTAGCTGTTGGATCGGAGAGAAGTTGCTCGAGGTTTAAACCCTTGTAAGCAAAGGAGGAAGGTCTCAAAAGGAGTTGGCTCATCGGGATATTATCCATTGGGATATCGGGAGTCACGATGGTAGGAGATCGGGAATCTCCATGGTGAAAATCCTGGAATCAATCTGGGCCATCCATCTGTTGAGACACATGGCAGAAATCGAGAACCCGTCGGCCACTGGGGTTTTGAGTTGACAGAGAAATTGTGTCATCGGGGCATCGCAAGTCGTGAAATCCCGAGAATAAATCAGGACCATCCATCATAGGGGCATGCATGGAAACAATCGAGGCCTTTGGGAAAAATCCCGATAGGAATGTCCATCAACATATCGAGATTTGATGTTTCGCGAATCCTGAGGACAAGAAGACGGAGCATTTTAGAATCAAAAACTTTGAAATCGCGAGAAATGATCAGGACCGTCCATCATAGGAGGACATGTGGTGGAGATGGAATCATTCAGGAAATTTCCCAAAAGGAAAGTCATCCATCGGTATTACGTGATTCAAAAAATCAGGAATCCCGTGGACAAAGTGTCCATACATTTTGGAAACGTGAAGTCCAGAATCCCAATAAGGTAGAAAGCTCTGTTGTGGGGCCTAGTTGACGTCATATCGGGATATTGGGGATTCCAAGGACAAAATGTCCATGTGTTTTGGCATTTGAAAGCCCAAAACCCCGAAAGAAAGATAAGGCTGTGGTCTTATGAGAACTGGTCACATGGACTAGGGCATAGCCAGGAGGGGCTAAGGCGAGAAAGGCCATTTTGGGAAATCAACAAATCGGAGATCGAGGATTCAAGAGGACAAAGAACTCTTGACATCGGGGATCACGAAACCCCAAAACCCGTAAGTATATATTTCCTATTGAGGAAGAGGCAACGGTCGGAGTGCAGAAGACTGTGGGGGAATTAAGGACCTGTGGATCGGGTTTTTAACAGAGAATCCAGTGGGAATCGAAAGAGCCACTCTGGCTCACGAATTTGGATAGAACGATCCTTAATACCAGGAGGTCAGCGCAGAGGCCTTTGCTGAGGTAGAGAGAGGGTGCGTCTGCGTCAGTTTGTAAGCCTATGATTACTATCTCTCCCTACATATGAATAATATCTCCCCCTTTGACAAAGGCTACCACTCTGATGCAACATTGAAGTCATATCAGAGTAAATAATACATACACAATGAAAAATCATACACATGCACAATACACAAGTATTTTTACGTGGAAACCCAATGCGAGAGAAGACCACATAATGATTTTTCTAATATATCTTTGAGGATTACATTCATTGGAAGCACCAACTTCCTTTGTTCTCCAACTACAACTAGAAGGAGGCATCAACCCCCTATATTTTTAGGATACAACCTGAGGGCAGCTCCAAGTCCCCTATTCTTTGGCTACAACCAGAATGAGGCTACAACCCCCAATCTTATTCGTCTACAACTGGAAGGTGGATACAACTACCTATCCTTGCCTCGTTCAGCCGCACTGAAATATAAGTGAAATGATGAAACCACTACCACACTGTCACTGTGAGATATATCATTGTAAACCTGTACCAATATATGCCAACAACTTGTAACCAGCCTGTACAAAAGACTTTTGATCAACCTGTACCTGTAACCTTCATGTACCAACAAAATCTCACAGTATGTGACATGTATATTCTAGAGCTCGCGTATCTACGTGACTTGTCTATATTTCATCCTGCGTATGTACACAACCTGTGTATATTGAATCCTACATACGCCTTTGCAACTTCTTGAAAAAAATATGACCCTTTGCTTCCTCTATCACATCAATATGCAACTTCACATTGTGTCCAAAATGTAGTTGTACCCTATGCATACATCCTCATACATATCCCTTAACCAAGTGCATCTATATCTCTCTAGTCATGTGTCATACATGTGTGTATGATCATAAACAAGTGTAATAACCCTCACATGGACTAGACATCAAACCCTCATTGATATAGTACCTCACACTACATAAAAAAATTCACAACCATTTCACAACTACAATCTCTCAACCATGTACCACAAAATCCCTTAACCATATGCCAAGAAATACAATATGTTCCTCAACACTAAGGAGATGTACCAATGATAGACATGAAATATATCACAACTGTATTTATATAGATCTGACTTACACAATAAGTGCCATACAACTAATAGCCTCTCTAGGGAAAATCCTCAAACCTACACAACCATTTCTCATGTAGAAAACAAAATCCAACTACATATAGAAATAAGGCATACCTTTTGAACTTGTATATAGATTTGATGTACTTGATCACTCTAGACATTCCTGGGAGCTTGCTTTCAGACTCTAGAGACCTGACATCTTCATCTCCCTACGTTTTCATGTATTTTTCCAACTGTACACAACTATTTCTTCTTCAACATGTGTATGTACACATTCTTTTCTCCTTCAACCTACGTATGTACGCACTATGTTCCATTGTATCCCGCATACACCTCAAAAACTAGGGTGTTTTCAATATTTATGCAATTCCGGAAATTTTGTCGTCAACCCTTGATGCTACCTCAGACTTGCATAACTTTAGATGTATCAATGAGTACCTATAATAAACCTTACACAATAATATATATTCAATGTGCTCAATAGGTTCTAATAGGATATCCTTGCTCTCTTATTTATACTTCCATGTATCTTCCTCAAGGGGTTACCTTCTAACAAACTTAACCCAATTTCCTTCTTTTAGGGGTAACCAGCTTCTAACCACTTGTCCACTTCTAACCCACTTTGCTACAAATAGTTAATTCTTGTCTTCTAGTTGCAACTAAATTATTTTTAATTATTTTCTTATTTCAACAATTTAACCCATGATTAACTCATAGTTTTACCCACTTGACTAGTCAATTTTTTTTAGCAGCTTCTATAATAATTTGACTTCTTTGACCTTTTAGATAACTCATGAGGGTTTTCCAACTTCACAAGTAAATAACTCTTTAAATGTGAGGAGTTATGTGAAGTTCCACATATCAACGAAAATGGCATGACATGTACTATCCATCTAGAATAGTTTTATTTGCAAATATATTAATCTTCATACTATTACACCTCAATCAAACTGAAGTCTCGTAAGCATATTGTTGGGGCTACCTGAATTTTCTATCATACATGTTTCAAGTGTTGATATCAACAAAAACCAACCCAATTAATCAACAATCTCTCTCTTTGGCATTGATGGAAACACTTTGATGCAACACTTAAGTCATATCTCTCATGCTCCCCGTGTGACCATAAATCCCCCTGGAAACATGCCTATGTTCTCTCTCTGAAAGAATATAAATATCTATCCTGCATATGATGAATCTCTCCCTCTTTGACATCAATGGAAAAGGTAACTTCCCATCCGGGGATACTTCCCCTAACTGAACTGTCCTTGGGGATGCTCCCCCTGACAAAACTCTTCCTGAAACTCATCCCCCAACCTGAACTGTCCTCTTTATGGTGATTCCTTGTATAAATCTAAGACATATAATATAAGCATTCAAAAGCATTCATTTTGGAGTAGAAATTAATCCGAGTCTCTCGTGAAGATACTCAAAGGTTTCCCTTGGAAATGGTTTTGTAAAGATATCTGCAACATGTTCTTTTGTTCCCACATATTCAACTCTGATGTTCTTCTCTGCAACCTCTTCTTATAGAAAGTGATAATTGATTGGAATGTGACTCTTCTTGGAGTGCATCACTGGATTCTTTGAGATATTGATGGTGCTTGTATTATTAGAATATATTGGAATGGGCTCATCATACTCAACCTGTATATATGTCAGAGTTTGTTTCATCCATATAAATTGTGTACAATATGTTGATGTTGTAATATACTCTGCTCCGGTTGTATACATTGATAATGATGATTGTTTCTTTCTTAGCCAAGATACCAAAAACTCACCCAAGTAGAACGATACTCCATTGGGGCTTCGTCGGTCATGAATGCAACTTGCTGAATCTACATCTATGTAGGAAACAAATGATAGATCCTTTCCTTATGGATACCATAATCCAAATGCTTTTGTACCCTTGAGATATATGAAAATCCTCTTCAGTGCTAGAACATGTGATTCCTTTGGTGTTGCTTCAAATCATGTCGCCTGTCCAACTGCCTACATTACATCTAGTCTAGATGTTGTCATGTAAAGTAAGCTACCAATCATTGACCTGTACTGCATCTGATCTATAGACTTTGAATCATCGTCTTTACTCAACTTGCAACTGGTTTGCAATCTTCCATTCTGAACCTCTTTATAATTTCTCTGATATACTTAGTTTGAGAAATTAAAATCCCTTGATTTATTTGACATATATGAAAACCCAAAAAGAAGGATAGCTCTCCAAGTAATGACATTTCAAATTCATTATGCATATCCTTTGAAAATTTCTGGGTTAACCGATCATCATCACTTCCAAAAATAATATCATCAACATAAACTTCAATTAATAAAATATTATCTTGAGTTACCTTGATGTAGAGGTTGTTGTTTGCATTTCCTTTTTAAAGCCTGCTTGTTGTAGATATCTGTCCATTCTAGAATACCTTTCTCTGGCAGCCTGTTTTAGACCATACAAGGTCATCTTCAACCTGCACACATAATCTTCATTCTCTAACATTTTAAATCCTTTTGGTTGCTTAATGTAGACTTATTATTCAATTTCTCCATTTAGAAAGACTGATTTCACGTCTATATGATACACTTTAATATTCTTGGAGCATGCATAAGCTAGGATTAATCTAATTGCTTCCATTCTAGCAATTGGGGAAAACATCTCTTCAAAGTTGATACCTTCAACCTGTGTGTATCCTTTACATACCAATTTAGATTTGTTCTTGGTAACCTATCCATCTTCATTCAATTTTCTTTTGAGGACCCACTTTGTGTTGATCACATTCTTGTACCTTAGTCTTGGAATCGATTCCTAAGAGTCATTCTTATCTATTTGATCCAACTCTTCATTCATGGAATTTTTCTAAAATTCATCCTTGATGGCTTCTTCAAAACTATTTGGTTCAATAAAAGATAAGAGTTCTTGGTGAAATTGTTCTGTTGAATGAATTCTTCTTCTAGTCTCAATTCTTGCATTTATGTTCCTGATAATCTGATATGAAGGATGATTATTTTGTATTAATTTGCTAGGTGTCTTTGGAGGTGCTTTTTGTACTTGTTGTTCCACTTATATCTGATCTTCTTCATCTTCCTCTTCTTCTTCTTCTTCATCCTTTTCTTCTTCTTCTTAAACTTGTTCAACTAAATCCATCCACCTGTCTCATCAAATGTTACATTGATTCTTTCGACAACTTTTTTGATCCTCAGATTGTAACATTTGTATGATTTCCTTGTACTTGAGTAACCAACAAGTATTTCACTATCCACATGAGAGTCAAACTTTCCCATTCTACCAAATTCTCTTTTGATGTAGCATTTTCTTCCAAAAACTATGAAGTTCTTCACATTTCTTGGTCTTCCTTTCCATATCTCGTAGGGATTTTTGTCACTGTTGTTTCTGAGCATTACTTTGTTTTGAATGTGAAATTTTGTATGCACTACATATGAACAAAAAATATATGTCAACTTAGAATCGATTAACATTGTTTGAGCCATTTCCTGTACTATCATGTTCTTTCTTTCGATAACTCCATTTTGTTAAGGTGTCCTAGAAACAAATAATTTCTTTTTCTTCCATGCTTGCTGCACAAATCCATAAATTCCTTTGAAGTAAACTCTCCTCCATTGTTCGATCTCAAGCATTTGATTTTTGAATCCATTTTATTTTCAACCATTTCCTTGTATACCTTGAAGTTTTCAAATGCTTATGAATTCTTCTTGAGAAAACAAATTGCATTCATCCTTGTATAATATTCAACCAATAACATAAAGTATTTCTCACCTTTTAAACCCTTTGTTCTAGTTGGTCCAACTAGATCAGTAGGAACAATTTCCAATGGTCTTTTTGTGGAGCATTCCTTTGATTTGAACATGGACTTTGTTTTCTTTCCTTATTGACAATGCTTGCATAATGTGTTGGTTGGCTTCGTGATATGGGGAATTTATTTGAATTTTTACTTTATGTTGACTTTGACGAGGTTATCGAAGTTTATGTGACCCATTCTTCTGTGCCATATCCAAACTTCATATTCCTTTCCTAGATAACACTTTTCATTTCCAATTTCACTTAATACATATATGTTGCTTGAAGTTCTTACAGTTGTTGCAACCAATTTTCCTGAATCTACTTTTCTTATCTCACACTTCTTTGAATCGAACAGAAGTTTCTGACCTTGGTCGCACATTTGACTTACACTTAAAAGATTATGTTTCACATATTCCACTAGTAGAATATTTCCTTCCTTGGTATTCTTGTTTCCAATTTTGACGGTGCGCTTTCCAATAATTCTAGTTGAGTCATTGTTTCCAAAGGAAAGGAGATTGATCCATCTGTTTCCTTTATCAATGTTAGAAACCTTTCTTCATCACCTGTCATGTGTTTTGAGTAGCCACTGTCATAATACCAACCACGTTTCTTGTGTTTAGATTGTACAATGAGTGTGCATTCTTCATTGTTATATTGATTCTTCTATCTTATTTGTATTCTATGTTGAGGTTCAGATCTGTGACCATTATTACTCTATTGTGATTCTCTAGAAGGGATTGTCATTCTACAATATTTGGCCATGTATCCAAAATTGTTGCACTTGTATCATTCAACTTCAGTGTTCAATGATTCAAACCTGTTGTAGCTTCATCTCTGTGTTTCACTAGGCCTTCTTGGATAACCATTTTGTGCATGAATTTCAAAGTTGTTTTTGTTCTTGCTATTAAATCTGCAATTTACAACTTTATGTCAAAAATTATTACATGCATAACATAAACAAAAAAATATAGTTTGATACTTAGGAGTTGAAGATATTTTAAAGGGAGTTTCTCTTCTAAATCCTTCATCTTCGTGAGGCCTGGTTGTTTTTGACTATTGTTGATTATGAAATCTGAATCTTCTAGGTGGAGGAGTGTCCTTGTGATCTTCCCTATAAAACTCTTGTCTCCTCTAACCGTCTCTGCATATATTATTTGTTGTGTTTCTTGGTCTGTAGTTTTGGATATTGATACTCTTTCTATCTAATTGTATCCTAGATCAAACTTGTCAGGATGTGGCATCTCACGGTCGATAATATTATCCAAAACCTTTGAGTTGTTCTGCATGTTTTGTTGTTGAAGGTTGTTTCTCAATGTAACAATTCCTTATTCGAAATTTCCAATGATCCTGTCCTTTTATTCCAAATGTTCTTTAGGTGCTTCTTCGATTCTTTTTTCTTCTTCAACTTGAATTTTTAGATTAAACATCATCTCATCCAATTCTTCAAAGTTGGAATTTTTTGTTTCCTCTTTTCTTTTTAGTTCTGCCTGTAGTGATTTGTTTTTCTTCTTATCCCTTTTTAGAAAATATATGGCACTCAACAATTCTTCTATGTAGTCAACTTTTGCCTCTTCATATTCTTCTTTTGTGTCTTCTTTATCAAAGTTTTATATTGTCGTTCTTTCTGTATCACTTTCATCGACTTCATCTTCATCTGATGAGGAGCCATCTTCTTTGGTGCAAATTTTTTTACTGAAGACTTTCTTTTTGGTTCTTTTTCCTTTATATTTTTGTTTTCTATTTGAATCATATTCTTATTTTCTTTTATTTTTCTTGTGAGGAAATTTGTTTGAAAAATGACCAATACCATAAACAAATCAATGGAAGCTTACTTCTATATCTCTCATTGGTTCCCTTTTTCAGTCTTTTAACAAAGTTGGTTACTTCTTCATCATATCCCAAGATGTCACTGCCGATCCTATCTTCTTTTTCCTTTTTCTCGCCCTTTTTCTTTGACTTCTTGGATGCTTTGAATGTTGCTTCTTTTATACCTAGACTCTCATGTTTAGTTCTCATTTCATAGGCTGTGAAATATCCATGTAGTTCATCCATGCTTATTTTTTCTATATCTTCTCTTTCTTCTAGTGTTGAGATTTTTGGATCAAATCTCATTGAAAGAGATCCTAGTACCTTTTGAATAATTATAGATTCATCAACTTCTTCTCCCAATCCTATGATTTCATTCACTATTTCTTCAAATCGTAAGAAGTAAGCTGCACTATTCTCATCTTCCTTCATCTTTACTTGTTCAAATTGACCTATGTAAGTTTGAAGCTTTATTGCCTTGACTTTTGCATCTGCTTCATAAATATTCTGAGGTTTTTCCCAAATCTCTTTACCATAACTTCAATGAATAAATTTGACATATACTGAATCACAAAGACCATTCATAAGTGAATATGGTTCTTTTGAATTATTTATAATGATTTTTCTTCCATTGTCATTTGTTGGTTCTTTATATCCATCTACAATTGATTCCCAAACTTCAAATTCTTGTTCCTATACATATGTTTTCATCCTTCTACTCCAAAATGCATAGTTTTGTCCATCGAACTATGGTATTCCATTTTTATACATATTGTTTCTCTCCATGATCTACCTTTCAGTGATTAAATTGATTTTTGAGGGAACCTTCTCTGATTCCAATTGTTGGATTTTTGAGGGAACCTTCTCTGATTCCAATTGTTAGATGATCTACCTTTCAGTCCACCATGAGGACAGAGTGGAAATAATTCCAATCTTTCATCGGACTCCACATTATTGCAGGTCGAAAATGAATGGTCGAAAAACAAGCAATGCTCCATTTTCCCTTCATCTGTAAACTGAGAATAATGTAAAACCTGTTAAAATATTTATATTTATGATATTCTTAAAGAATATCGACCAAAAAACTTTGAATATGTACTTACTTGTGTTCTTGGTACATATGGGTCCGTTAACATTTCGTTCATTAACGTGTTCTGAAACCAATAGAACACGTTTTTTTCTTCAACTTCGTCATAAGCTTGTAACTGTTTAGTACGTGGGTAAATGGATGCCTTGTCTGTAAATAGATTCAAGTACTTCTTTTTGTTCCACAGTTGGATTCCATCGACGAGTTATTCTGTTGGGTTATTCTGGACGTTGTACTCACCGTATTGATCCTCATTGTACCCAAATATATATGGATTTCTGCTCATTGTTGGGTTATTCTGGATGTTGTACTCACCGTAGCAACAGTTGTAACCCACCAATGACCTGTGTATTCGATGGCGAGACGAGGTTGCCGAAAGTGAAATGAGACTGTTTATATGAAGAGCAGAAGTGGGATGATAGTTAGTTACTTTGGACCAGGGCTCTTCATCAAGAATTCGAACGTTTCGAAGCCACGCATACCGACAGATAATGTTGAAGCCCTTTTTTCTGAGGGTAGTAATTAAATGCTTTTTGAGGGTAGTATTAAATGCTTTTAAGAAGGTGAAGCCAGAGACTGTTAACATGAAGAGTAGAAGTGGGCAAAGAAATAAAAGCAATTAATGAAATGATTTGAGTTGTTCAAGGATTTTGGGTGGACCAAGTCTCTTCGACAAGCATTCCAAGCTTTTTAAGTCACTTATCCCAGTAGATAATGAGGAAGCGTTCTTTTCCAGGATTCTTCTGTTTTAAATTCATTATAATTAAATGTTTTTAGGGAGTAGAATTAAATGTTTTTAATCATGGTAGAGGTTCCATCTTAACAGGCTTTTGGAACTTCTAAATTCTTTCAATTCGTTTACTTAATTTCCATGAATTATCATTCATTTAGTTCTAAAAATAAACCACACTTTCTTAATAGATATGATTTTTACACTTCATATTTTTTTTAATATTTAAATAGTTAAAAAATAGATTTTATTAACTTATTTAATTTTTATTTTAAAGTGTTATTATAAATATAATTTTCTCCATTTATTTATATTTTTAAATAAATATAATATTTTATAATAATTAAACAATAAATTTAGGTAATTTAGGTAATAACTAGTTTAGGTAATTAATTTTTAGCATATTAATAATTAATTTTTCTCTAAGTGCTATAACCCTAAATTATTCTACATATGCTTACCTAGCATTTCTCCCTCTTATGTGCTTCTTTTGCCAAGCCATCATTGATTTGCTCTTCTAAAAAATCAATTTTTTTGAGATGTTTATGCCCTGCTCCACTACTGCGTGCGTACAACACCACTACAGCCCATGCCCACGTACACATGGTGCATCACTAGAGTCCACGTATACTTGCAAAAGTTGAAAAAAATAAAAAGTTGCAAGGAATTCGTTGAGATTACGAGCAAAGAAATAAAAGCAAGTAATGTAAATCTAGATTGGAATGGAATGATTTTTATTGTTCAGGGCTCTTGGGTGGACCAAGTCTCTTCGTGAAGCATTCCAAGGGTTTTAAGCCACGTATGCAAGCAGATAATGCAGAAGTGCTCTTTTCTAGGGTCGTTTTCTTTTAAATTCTATATAATTAAATGTTTTTAGTGAGTAAAATTATATGTTTATAATCATGGGAGAGGCTCCATCTTAGTGAAATTTTGCGACTTCTCGATTCTTGCAACTCGTTTAGGTAATTTCCATGAGCTACCATGCATTTAGATCTAAAAATAGATAGCAATTTAGTAATAAATATGATTTTTTATAGCTAATTTTCTTTTTAAACATTTATATAGTTAAAAAATAGATTTTATTAACTTATTTAAATTTTTATTTTAAAATGTTATTATGAATATTTTGAAAAGAATTGGATTTCATTTTAAAAATACTCAAATGAGTTTAATGTTCCCTTTCCTAAAAGTTCCATAAACTATCCATTTTTTTCAATAAATTTTAAAAATATATAAATGATAGTTAATTCTTACCATATCAATAATTAATCTTTCTCTATTTTTCTCCATAAGTTTTAAAATTATGCAAATGTTAATTACTTAATGGTATTGTTACAATAAATAACTTAGTTTTCTTTTGTCTAAATATATTCATTAAAATTAAGACACTTTATTTCCAATTCTTAACTTAAGGATTTTATTATTAAGGAAGTTATATCTTCTCAAATGTCTCAAAGTTACCATTTATGGATGGATGTTCTTTTTCCAACCATGGTTTTAACCTAATGGAAGTTATATGTTATTTTCTCAACCATGGTTTCAACCTGGTATGTACGCACTATGTTCCATTGTAGCCCGCATACACGTCATGAACTAGGGTTTTTTCAATATTTTTGCAATTCCAAAAATTTTGTCGTCAACCCTTCATGCTACCTCAGACTTGCATAATTTCAGATGTATGAGTGAGTACCTGTAATAAAACTTACATAATAATATATATTCATTGTTCTTAATAGGTTCTAATAGTATATCCTTGCTCTCTTATTTATACTTCCATGTAGCTTCCTCAAGTGGTTAGCTTCTAACAAACTAAAGCCAATTTCCTTCTTTTAGGACTAACCCGTTTCTAACCTCTTGTCCACTTCTAACCCACTTTGCTACAAATAGTTAATTTTCCACTTCTAGTTGCAACTAAATTATTTTTAATTATTTTCTTATTGCAACAACTTAACCCATGATTAACTCGTAGTTTCACCCACTTGACTAGTCAATTTTTTTTTTGAGCTTCTATAATAATTTGACATCTTTTACCTTTTAGATAACTCATGAGGGTTTTCCAACTTCACAAGAAAATAACTCTCTAAATGTGAGGAGTTATGTGAAGTTCCTCATATCACCAGAAATGGCATGACATGTACTATCCATTTAGAATAGTTTTACCTGCAAATATATTAATCTTCATACCATTACACCTCAATCAAACTGAAGTCCCGTAACCATATTATTGGGGCTACCTCAATTTTCTATCAGACTTTCTTCAAGGGTTGATATCAATGAAAACCAACCAAATTAATCAAGAATCTCTCTCTTTGGCATTGATGGAAACACTTTGATGCAACACTAAAGTCATATCGCTCATGCTCCCCCTGTGACCATCACTCCCCCTGGAAACATGCCTATTTTCTCTCTCTCCAAGCATATAAATATCTATCCTGCTGGGCCAAGGAGGCCACCTAGGGGAACACCCACCTAGGGCACAGAAGTCAATCACCTAGGTGCAACACTTCTGAACCTTTTTATGATGAATTAAATATATGTAAAATAAATGGTTCCCTTGCTATATAAGGTGAATTGGGACTAAAATAAATCTTTCTTACCTTTTCTTCTAAAGATATCTGTCTTGGTTGTTTTCTTTTCTGAGTTTGCATTTCACATTCATGGCAATTTCGTTTTTAGGGTTTCTGAAGAATAACCAGTGTGCCTTCCTTCATGGATGCCTCCTAGTGACTTTGTTTTCCATGATTCCACCTATAAGAGAAAGCTTATCACATTATCTAGCCACTCTCTTAGGGATAAAATCATTTCCTTTGATTTTTCTGAGGAAAAAGGGAGGGTGCACCAACTGGGGTTTGTGCCCTTATTGGTTTCTTCTTTGTGGGAATGAAGTGAGTGCGCCCTCTTCCATGGTTGCACTAAAATTTTCCCACTAATCCCCAGAGGTCACTCTGAGATCGCCAAAAACTCTTTGCCACTCTCGGGTCACCCTGGTCTGGATCCCCATTTGCTTGGTCACCCAAACTAATTTTGTTCCCTTGTTCAGATTTGCGCCCCTGAGGAGATTTTTTGGTCACTATGTCTAGCGTGGTCACCTTCTCCTATAGAATGAATTCTTGGGAAGAAAAATTGGTATCAAAGCCTCAAGATCCATGGAAAATCTTCCAATTTTGAAGATTGAGCCAAAAAAAAATTGGTGTTTTCATGAAATAATCCATACTTTGCCCATTCGAGGGTTTCCATTTTATGCAAGAAGATCCACAGATATCATAATCCCCAAGGGTGACCACATGTCCATTTCCACGGATAGGATCTCCACAGATCTAAGACAATAGAGATCTCTCCCTCTAGACCAGTTCAAGCTCCATTGCCTCGGGGTTTTAAGTCCTATGTTCTCAAAACATAGTCCTATGTTCAACATTGCAACCTAGGGGCACCTTTTCTCTTCAACTGGCCTCACAATGCCTCCACGCAAATATCCTTTGGTAGTCGACTCAGATTCCAACACATAAAATCCCATCCAAGATCTTGCCTCCATCCTCAATGAGCTGCTCAGAATGTAACAACAAAATAATCTAGATCCATTCCCGTTGGACACTTGAATCCAACTACCCAAGTTTGTTGGGAAAGAGAATGGTGAAATGGTGGATTCTTGGCTCCTTATCCTATCCACCTATTTCAATACAAGTCCATGCCTTACCGAGGAAACAAAACTCCATATTGTCGCCTTGCAACTAGAAGGACTAGCACAAACTTGGTGGGATATAGAGAAAGAGAAGACCACAATTGTGATAGAGATTGGGGATGCTCCAAAATCCTCTACATCGCAACCCATCAAAACCTAGGCTCAAATTTATGAAGCTTTGATAAATCGCTTCTACCTACCTGCATATATGCAATCCTTATGGATCGAATGGCACCAACTTCGACAACTCCCTTCACAAGGAGTGCAAGGCTACATAGAATTTTTCTGCAAGATGCGCCTCTTACTTCATATTCCAGATCCGAAAGAGGTACTCATATTAAAATTTATGGTTGGTTTATTAATTCAATT
Source organism: Picea sitchensis (assembly GCA_010110895.2). Classification (NCBI taxonomy): domain Eukaryota; kingdom Viridiplantae; phylum Streptophyta; class Pinopsida; order Pinales; family Pinaceae; genus Picea; species Picea sitchensis. The sequence continues at coordinate 196,253 of SNQJ01S0043882.1, read as the reverse complement.
CCATCGAGAAGTAGAGTTGTTTAAAAATCCAAATTTAGATAAAACATTTTAGAGACCTTTGGATATAGAAAGGAAAGTCGCTCCTAGAGGTCATATTCCTCAGTCCCTCCTTTACACCAATCCCCCCACCTCTCAACCATCCAACTCCCATCCCTCAGCATGCTTTCCACCTCGTCATACTCAAAACCCCACACCCAATACAACTACAAGGACACCTTGGTGCTCATTCCAGAAAACTACTCCACACAATTTATAAGATTGTCGAATCCTCCAAAATCTAAAAACCAACAAAACTCTACTCACTGATCTCATTACTCCTTCCCAAGTAGAATATACCAAAGAAGTTCCTTTGGAAAATCCCATAGAAGTAGATCCCTCATTATTTCTAATGACCCAGGAATATTCAAATGCATCCACCCAACCCCTCTTCACCCATAACTGCCAAATCAAAAATGCCTTGGCTTTACTGATTGTGGACAATGGAAGCTAGAATAATTTGGTGTCTCAATCCCTTGTCAATCGCCTTTATCTTGTCACCACTCCACATCCACAACCCTATCAACTTGGATGGGTCCAAAAGGATGGCCCTCACCTCCTATTTTCCAATCGTTGTCTCGTCACTTTCACCATAGGCCAATTCAAAGATACTGTCCTCTGTGATGTCTCCCCCCTTGGATTGTGTGGATTTTCTGCTCGGTATCCCATACCAAACCCAAATAAATGCTATATATCTAGACAAATCCTGCCAGTACAAAATTACCAAAGAAGGCCACACTTATATATTAACTGCACCAAAACCCAAACCCCCTTCTACCAAAGAACAAATCCCACATGTACACTTAAACCAATGTGTCTCTCTCTATTTGGTGTCCCAAATAACACCAAACAATACAACACACCTTGCTCTTGAAACTATGACTCCCCTCCTCCATGAGTTCGCAGATGTATTTCAACCACCAGAGGGACATCCCCCCTCCCACCACATTGACCATTCCATTCATCTCATCCCCGTATCTTCCTTACCTAACGCCCCTACTTACTGGTTGGCCCCAATAATCAACAGAGGAAATGGAAAGACAATTGATCGACCTCATCATATTTGGCCACATCCAACCTTCATCTTCTCCCTGTGATTTTGTTGCCTTTGTCATCCCTAAACAAGATACCTCAGAAATGCGCCTTGTCACTGATTCTCGAGCCTTGAACAAAGCCAAAATAAAAAACCATTACCCCCTTCCCTGGATTCAATAACTACTCGACACCCTCCAAGGAGATAAGTGGTTTACTAAATTGGATTTGACAGTCGGCTACCATCAAGGTCGAATGAGCCGAGATGATGTTTGGAAAATAGCGTTCAAGACCAAATCTTGTCTTTTTGAGTGGAAAGTCATGCTTTTTGGTCTCACCAATGCCCCAACCACTTTCATGAGGCTCATCAATGACATCTTCAGAGCACATTTGGGTCAATTTGTGGTCATATACTTAGATGACATTCTCATCTTCAGTCGGACATGGGACACTCACATGCAACATGTCCGACAAGTTCTCCAAATTCTCCAAGAACACAAGTTGGAAGTCAAAGAGAAGAAATCATATTTTGGTCAGACTTCATTCCCCTATCTCGGCTTTGTTGTCATCTTAGAGGGTATTCAACCAGATCCAGCTCACATCCAAGAATTGAAACAATGGCCTCTACCTTCTTCAGCTAAGGAGTTGAAAATATTTTTGGGTGGAATCAATTTCTATCGTAAGTTCATTCCCTCTTTTTCAAATCTTGCTCGACCTTTGAATCAGCTCTCAAATGCCATGGAAACCATTCCTATTGTTCCTACAGAGGATGAAGTTTTTTCTTTGGATGAAATAGAGTTCGTGGTTAAGTGGATTTCAAATGGGAAAGCTAAGGACATTGAAGGATATCAAGAGGAAATTTTTAAAATCGGAGGGCCTATCCTCATCCCTCACATACACATGATCTTCAATTTACTAGTCAAGCAAGGCTTCCCTAAACCCTTGACACATATCCTCATTGTAACTATTTTTAAAAATGGGGCACTTATTTACTTTGCGATATGACTTCAATGTTGCATAAGAGTGATACTATTTGTCAAAGGGGGATATATTATTCATATGAAGGGAGAGAGAGTAATAAGAGGATTAGAAACACAAAGAAATATTAAAGGTATTTAGATAGGGGGAGAATCCCCAAGGATAGTTCAGTAAGGGGGAGCATCCCCAAAGGGAGATACCATTTCCCATTGATTTCAAAGGGGGAGAGATAGAAACATTGATCAGGTGTATAGCCATGAATTTTATCATGAATAACTGTTTCCATCAATTTTGGTGTTTCCATCAATGAAAACCACCAATCCAAACCAATTGTCCATCAACCTAATCCAACTATTCGACAATGCAGTTAGAGGATTGGGAGAAGAAGTTGATGAATCTATAATTGTTCAAAAGGTACTAATATCTCTTCCAATGATTGTTCATTATTTATAGTTTATTTACTCTCATTTGATACCAATTGTTGGATTACTGTGGGGGGGGAGTGAATCAATAATGTCCAATCTATACCACTTATTAATCATTTTATTCTAGTTTATCCAACTAGATCAGTATGCACAATTTCTAGTGGTATTGTTGTCGAGTATTCCTTTGATTTGAGCTTGTTCTTTTTTTTCTTTCCTTGTTGACAATGCTTGCATAATCTGTTTCTTGGATTTTTGATCTGGGACATTTCTCTGACTGCTTCATTTTTGTTGACTTTGAAAAGGTTATTGAATTTTATGTGAACTATTCTTTTGTTCCATAACCAAACTTCATCTTCCTTTCCTAGACAACATTTTTCATTTCCAATTTCACTTAGTACATATATGTTGCTTGAATATCTTACAATTGTTGCAATCAATTTTCCTGTACCATCTTTTCTTATCTCATACTTTTGTGAATCGAACATAAGTTTGTGACCCTCGTCACACATTTTACTTACACTTAGAAGCTTATGTTTCATATCTCCCAGTAGTAGAACATGTTCTACCTTGGTATTCTTGTTTCCAATTTTGATTGTTCCCTTTCCAATGATTCTATGTGAGTCATTATTTCCAAAATAAATAGATCCATCTCATTCCTTTCTCAATGTTAGAAACATGTCTTCATCACCTGTCATGTGCTTTGAGTTACCACTGTAAAAATACCACCGACGTTTATTGTGTTTATCTTGTAGAGTGAGTGTGCATTCTTCATTGTTATATTGATTATGCTTTCTTATCCATAGCTTCTGTTGAGGTTCTTGTTTGTGACTATTTTTATTCTGCTGTTATTGTCTAGGAGGCACTGTCACTCTACAATCTTTGGTCATGTGTCCAAAGTTGTTGCACTTGTATCATACCACTTCAGTGCTCAATGATTCAAACCTATTGTAGTTTCTTATTTGTGTTTTATTAGGCCTTATTCGATAACTATTTTGTGCATGACTTTCAAAGTTGTTTATGTTCCTGCTATTAGCTTTGAAATTTACAGATTTATGTCAAAAATTATTACATGCATAACATAAACCAAAAAAGATAGTTTGATACCTCGGAGTTGAAGATATTTTGAAAGGAGTTATTCTTCTAAATCCTTCTTCTTCACGAGGTATTCCTATTTATGAATGTCACTGATTTTGAAATCTAAATCTTCTAGGTGGAGGAGTGTCCCTGTGATCTTCCCTGTAAAACTTTGTGTCTCCTCTGACTCTCTCTACATAGCTTCTTGGTTGTGTTTTTCAATCTATAGTTTTGGATATTGATCCTCTTTTTGTCTGATTGTATCCTAGCCCAAACTTGTCATGATGTGGCCTCTGACTCTTGATAATGTTATCAAAAACCTTTGAGTTGTTCTGCATGTTTTTTCTGTTGAAGGTCTTTTCTCAATGTAGTAATCTCTGCTTTCAAATTTTCAATGATCATGTCCTTTTCTTCAAACTTTTCTTTAAGTGCTTCTTCGATTCTTTTGTCTTCTTCGACTTGAATTTTTAAATTATACATCATCTACTTCAATTCTTCGGAGTTAGAATTTTGTGTTTTCTCTTTTGTTTTTTAGTTCTTCTTGTAGTGATTTGTTTTTCTTCGTTTCTCGTTTTATAACATCTATGACACTCAAAAATTATTTTTTGTAGTCGTCTTATTCCTCTTCATATTCTTCTTCTGTGTTTTCTTTGTCATATTTTTCTATTGCTATGAATATAACTCTTTTTGTCTCACTTTCACTGACTTCATCTTCGTCTGATGAGGAGCTATCTTCTTTGGTGCATAAACTTTTCTTGAAGACTCTCTTTTTTGTTCTTTTTCCTTTACATGTTTGTTTTCTATTTAAATCATCTTCTTCATTCATTTTCTTTTTCTTCTGAGGAAATTTGTTAGAAAAATGGCCAATACCATCACAATTAAAACAAATCAATGGAATCTTACCTCTACATCTGTCGTCGGTTTCCTTTTCAGTCTTTTGACGAAGTTGGATACTCCTTCATCGTCTTGCAATATGTGACTGTCGTTGCTATCTTATTTTTCCTTTTTATTCCCATTTTTCTTTGACTTCTTGGATGCTTTGAATGTTGTTTATTTTAAACCTAGATTCTTTAGTTCATTTCTCATTTCATAGGCTCTGAAAATTCCATGTAGTTCATCCATGCTTATTGAATCCAAATCTGTTCTTTCTTCTAGTGTTGAGACCTCATGATCAAATCTAATTGGAAGAGATATTATTACCTTTTGAACAATTATATATTCATCAACTTATTCTCCCAATCATCTAATTGCATTGTGAGACAGTTGACTTAGGTTGATGGACATTTGGTTTGTATTGTTGGTTGTCATTGATGGAAACAATTAGTCATGATAACATTCATTGTTATACTCATAATCAATGTTTATATCTCTCCCCCTTTGACATTAATGGAAAATGGTTTCTCCCTTTGGGGTTGATCCCTGACTAAACTCTCCTTGGGGTTTCTCCCCATGTCTGAATTCCTTTGATATTTATCTATGTTTGTAAACCTATGATTATTGTCTCTCCCTGCATATGAATAATATCTCCCCCTTTGACAAAGGCTATCACTCTGATGCAACATTGAAGTCATATCATAGAGTAAATAAGCCATACACAATGAAAAATCATACACATGCGCAATAAACAAGTATTTTTATGTGGAAACCCAATGGAAGAGAAAACCACATAATTTTTTTTCTAATATGTATTTAAGGATTACATTCATTGGAAGCACCAACTTCCTTTGTTCTCCAGCTACAACTAGAAGGAGGCTTCAACCCTCTATATTTTCAAGATACAACCTGAGGGAATCTCCAGGTCCCCTATTATTTGGCTACAACTAGAATGAGGCTACAACCCCCAATGTTTTTCAGCTACAACTCGAAGGTGGCTACAACTACCTATCCTTGCCTCGTCTAGCCGCACTAAAATATAAGTGAAATGATGAAGCCACTACCACACTTTCACTGTGAGATATACCATTATAAACCTATACCAATATATGCCAACAACGTGTAACCAACCCGTACAAAAGACATGTTATCAACCTGTACCTGTAACCTTCATGTACCAACAAAAACTTATAGTATGTGACATGTATGTGCTAGAGATCGTGTATGTACATGACTTGTCTATACTGCATCATGTGTATGTACATGACCTGCGTATATTACAACCTACATACGCCTTCTAAAAACTATGGTTTTCACCTTCCTGAAAAAATATTACCCTGTGTTTCCTCTATCACATCAATATGCAACCTGACACTATGTCCAAAATGTAGTTGTGCCCTATGGATACATCCTCATACATATCCCTTAACCAAGTGTATATATATCTCTCTAGTCATGTGTCATACATGTGTGTATAATCATAAACAATTGTAATAACCCTGACATGGACTAAACATCAAACTCTCATTCATATAGAACCTCACACTACATTAACAACTTCACAACCATTTCAAAACTACAATATCTCAATCATGTACCACAAAAACCCTTAACCATATTCCAGGAAATACAAGATGTGCCTCAACACTAAGGAGATGTACCAATGATAGTGTAATGTTCCAAAAAATCCCCATAATTTTTTTTTTCTTTCTCTTTTGATTTTATAGTTTCTCATTCATCATTCTCCACTATGTTTATTGTTCATCAATGTGCCTATAATACCACCCATACTGAAGCTCTATGGTGTATTTATAAGGATTTAATGGTTGGCTATTGCATCCCTATTCACAACATGGTTATAAATCTTCTTCTTATTAACCCATCGTTGAAGGTTTAGGACTTAATATTTCTAGCATCATTTGACATGTTTAAATAAAAATTATGCTTGCTATAAGATATAGTCGCACTCTTCTTACTATATACTGTAGTCTCACTTGAAAGGTGTCTTTTAATTTATTTAGCATGACTATGAACCTTGTACAAGTATGCTAGTTTCTCTAAAAATACATATAGGGTACTTCGTGAAACCTTTAGTTTCTGAATCCCTTTTCGAGAAGGTCACATCACATAACCTTACTCATTTCTTGAGCGCACCACAACAATTAGGGAGCTAGACTAGACCCCCTCTCATTCTGAGTATGTGAGGTATTTCGTATCAGGCGTAGCCATTGTATGCGGCATGAGAAGTTGGAGTTACGTGGTTCGGTTTGATACTTGGCACACATTTCTCTTTCGTAATAGAATAATAAGGGTTGGAGTAACTAGGTTTGGATGTGATTTTCCATTCCAATTAAAAATAGACCTTGCCCCGGCCACATGGTCTGGGTACTTCGTGCCATCCCCTTTCATTACTTCTGGGACGGGTCTTTCCATAGTTATCACTGAGAGTTTCTTGGTTCATGTGACTTAGAGGTAAGAACCATTAAGAAAGTTTCTATTATCTCTCTTCTCTTTCATGTAAGACTCAAGTGAACTATTGAATTTCTATTTTGTGAGTGAGGAGGATCACCATCTACTTTGCTATTATACTAGGTAATCTTACTCGCACCCACCATCCACATTTGCATACTAAAGTTTGTTTAGGTGACTATTGACTAAAATATTTTGTTGACTCTTTGGCTATTCTCGGTATTTTTGAGCTTTGGAAGTAGTGTTGTCGAGACTCGGACTGAGTGTTTACCAAGCTTTGGGAGGATTAGTGAGAGTGTAGTTCCTGGTGGGAAAAACCCTTGTTATTTCCCGAGTTCTCTGCTTCGAGGGGTATCTTCTCGGATGGTAACTTTGAAATGTTTCCTATCCCGCATTGAGCATTTTAAATATGAAACTAGGCTTGTCTTCAAAACCCATTAGTCTGTGGATCTTGTCGTGACTCCCATTGAAATTATGTCTCTGTACTATTTTGTTTCTAGACCCTTTTCTGTCCCGTGTGTCTACATAATACGTACCCCTAAGTAAGGTGGAACCTATGCATACTCGGCTTTGATGAGGAAGGTAATACAGTCATCTATGTATAACATAATATAGCCTGCGACTACACAGAGGCATTTGTTTTCCTTTCCATCATATTATTGCTATCTGTAGGTGTAATTTCAAGCATAGTGTTGTGTTTAATTTGTAAGAACATTTTCTTCCACCGAATGATATTTGAATAGTATATATATAT
>SNQJ01S0043882.1:101486-149629 GCA_010110895.2 Picea sitchensis | reverse complement strand
ATAAGAGGAAAATTTTAATTCCAAGAAAAGAAAAGACTCCTCGGACCCCATTACAGGTAGGCTATATAGATATATACATGCATAATTTGAGATAGATACGACAGTAAGTGATGACCTTGTTAAGAAAATGTTTACTCACAGCTAAACCACAGGTTCTGTCGTAATGACTATGTTGTTTCTTGTTCGGGTGAGCAGACCCATAGAGGTTTTAATCAATATAAGTAATCGAGAACAGAAGATAAAATATTGCATGATACATAACCCAAAACAGTCCTATAGAGACTTATTTAATAATAATAATAGAAACAAAAGGTAATGTAGCATGAATTATAAATGAATAATGATGAGCATCGAACCTTCTGGTGTATATATCTATAAGGAAATTACACAATAAGCGATAACATAAAACAGAAGGAAAATAGTACACGGTGAAGTAGATCCAAAACTACATTAAAACTATCTGATTCACTGGTGAGTAGTTCGTTAAGGGCTTATTGACCATGATAATTGACACAGAAGGTAGACAGTACACGATGCATGAATCCAAACTAATAATGAAGCTATTTTTCCATGGGTAAGCAAACTGTTAAATGGTATTCAACAATTATAACTCAAAAATAGAAGGTAAATAACTTGTGATGCGTAAAACTAAAAACTAGTTAATTCTTCAATTGGAACATAAACGAAAATCTGGGAATCTTCGATCATATTATTTCTGGGAAAGAATCAAACCCTTAGGCGTAATCACTATGCATGGATGATTTGCTCAAAAAAGGGTTTATATATCCCATAATAAGATTCAATTCTATAAACAACTATAATAGCCAGTATAGAAATTCGAATCTATAGTACCAATTCCATCCTCGAATTATATAGAGGAGAATACTTCAGAATCCCAAACCCACAACAGATTTAATACACATGATATAATGAGCACTGTATTTTTAACAATCGACTGTCTAGTTATCAAAGTCCAACCAGGCACACATTGTGTGATGGTTCTGTATACCGAAATCACGTTATACCATTCGGAGCATACCCCATACCACAGAACTTGGATTTAACCTCTCAGACTTTATGACAAAATAGAGCCTGGACCAGCGGGATTTGAAATCTCGAAATAAATTAGACACTATGTAGGAACCTGAATACCTTTTGTTACAGTGAGGAGGGCATTCCCATGCTTCAGCATTCCCGCACTTGCATAGAATTAACGAGAATCCTTAAACATAACCAACAAGATAATATATTTAAATTGCAAGATAGCAAATAACTAGAAAAGGGGGCCCGTTGAATACTTAACTGAAGCAGAGGATGTATGCCTTCTGCCATCGTGCTACATCACCTGGACCGAAAGGGAAAGGGGTGTTTGTGCCTCCCTGATGGGTACCCTCGCACATCCAGGGGCCCATAATTAATAATAGATACCAGTGCATATTCCAAAGGGATATTACAGGAATAACAGAAAGAATAAAAGGCGTAAAAATGATGCATGGTAAATATAAACCTTCGAATATTCAACTTAAACAGAAGAGATTAAACGCGTTCGGACAATGGAAAAACTTTGTTTCTAATCAATGAAACCATCTAACACTATATTCAACCACAGAAGACCAGGAAACAGTAACAAGGGTTTAACGGACTATCCAACAGAGGAGACTAGTAGATAATAACAAGGGTTTAACTGAACAGGGAAACAATAACAAGGGTTTAATGAACTATCCAATGGAGGAGACCAGGAAACATAACAAGGATTTAAGCAAGTAAGTTCTCGACTTTCATAACAGACGTTGTGATACGAGTAATGGCTCGGTCCCGACAAGACGTATGATGCACTTACAAGGATAAACTAGGATAGGAGCCAAACCCTTACCAAACAAAACCTGACTCCTTTTCTAACACAGTATCCTGGAAGTAAGACAAGGAAATTATCAAAGAACAGAGGTGTGCATAGACCCACAGACAAGGAATAATGTTTTTTTTTAAAGCATAAATAAAAGGAGAGCCAAAGGTAAACTTACCACACATAACTACTATCAGAAAAGGCCACCAAGAATCTCCATGCACACTGATTGGAATCGTGTACTCCTGGTCATGAGTTTTGATCCAACAAAGGAATTGGTCTGTGAAATTTTTCTCTCCTTCTAAAAAACCTTAACTAGGGTGCAAACGGAATGGCCTGAGTCGGTGATTCCTCTTCCACCCAAACCAAAAGCCTGAATGAGAGTGAAGGGCACGGGAGTAATCTACGAATGGAGCAAAGGGGAAGTAGGTGTTCGTACTTAGACCATGTGACTATAGGCGATGTGTCGACGTTTCCTTTGAGCATGCTAGTCGATATCTGTGTCAAATAGACATTTTTTCCGAGTGCTTTAAATGTGCAGATATGCCTTTAAGGCAAAGTTCCTTCCACCTGTATTGGTAGCTAATGGAATTGATGGCGAGGCAGCTGGGTGAAGGTCTCACTACATCGTTACATGTTGAATCCAACTACCCTGCATTAAACACTGAGATGGTTGACCTTGTCGTTACCTAACGAGTGGTGTGCAACGATCATAACCCTAAGCTCTAATAGATTAACCCTCTGCCCACGATAAATTCAAGGTGTAATTTTTAGTGTCCGAAGTTAATCCACTATACCTATGTTTTCCGAATAGGGTTAATTTCTCATTGTAGATTGTATAATGTTACTTACACTTATTGGATTGGACTTCTAAAGCCCTGACACTTCTAACCTTGCAATATAGGATAACAAGACTCTATGTAGTTTACTACTACATGTCTTAGAGTGGCTTAGGAATAATATAGTGGATAGTATTAAGTTTCCATAAGACAAATGGTCCCTAGTTATGGACATGTTATCATATGAAACACTTTACCAAAAAGAAGTAGTGACCTTATGTTAATAGGATAAAGGAGAGAAAGCAGTAAGACGGATGTACCTTAGGATAGACAAGTGATTGAATGCCCTCAAGGATACAAAACCAACTCTATGTTCCCCAACAATTTTTTTATTTTTTTTATGTAAAATTTTTGAGGTTCATTACAACACCTCAATCAAACTAAAGTCCCTTAACCATATTGTTGGGGCTACCTGAATTTTCTATCAGACTTTCTTCAAGAGTTGATATCAATGAAAACCAACCCAATTAATCAACAATATTTCTCTTTGGCATTGATGGAAACACTTTGATGCAGCACTTGAGTCATATCACTCATGCTCCCCCTGTGACCATCACTCCCCCTAGAAACATGCCTATGTTCTCTCTCTCCAAGCATATAAATATATATCCTACATATGATGAATCTCTCCCACTTTGACATCAATGGAAAAGGTAACTTCCCATCTGAGGACACTCCCCCTAACTGAACTGTCCTTGGGTATGCTCCCCCTGACCAAACTCTTCCTGAAACTCATCCCCCAACCTAAACTATCCTTTTTATGGTGATTCTTTGTATAAATATAAGACATATAATATAAGCATTCAAAAGCATTCATTTTGGAGTAGAAATTACTCTGAGTCTCTCACAAAGATACTCAAAGGTTTCCCTTGGAAGTGGTTTTGCAAAGATATCTGCAACTTGTTCTTTTGTTCCCACATATTCAAATCTGATGTTCTTCTCTGCAACCTCTTCTTGTAGAAAGTGATACTGGATTGGAATGTGCTTCCTCTTGGAGTGCATCACTGGATTCTTTGATATATTGGTGGCGCTTGTATTATCAGGATATATTAGAAGGGGCTCATCATACTCAACCTGTATATATGTCAGACTTTGTTTCATCCATAGAAATTCAGTACAATATGTTGATGTTGTAATATACTCTACTTTGGTTTTATACAATGATAATTTTGATTGTTTCTTTCTTAGCCAAGATACCAAAAACTCACCCAAGTAGGACGCTACTCCATTGGGGATTCATTGGTCATAAATGCAACTTTCTAAATCTACATATATGTAGGAAACAAATGATATATCCTTTCCTTATGGATACCATAATCCAAGCTCTTTTGTACCCTTGAGATATATGAAAATCCTCTTCACTGGTAGAACATGTGATTCCTTTGGTGCTTCTTCAAATTGTGCCACCTGTCCAACTACCTACATTACATCTGGTCTAGATGTTGTCACATAAAGTAAGATTCCAATCATTGACATGTACTGCATCTGATCTGTAGACTTTGAATCATCATCTTTACTCAACTTGTAACTGGTTTGCATAGGAGTATTAACTGGTTTGTAGTCTTTGATTTCGAACCTCTTTATAATTTCTATGATATACTTAGTTTGAGAAATTAAAATTCCTTGGTTTATTTGACATATATGAAGACCCAAAAAGAAGGATAGTTCTCCAAGTAATGGCATTTCAAATTCATTATGCATATCCTTTGAAAATTTCTATCTTAACCGGTCATCATCACTTCCAAAAATAATATCATCAACATAAACTTCAATTAATAAAATATTATCTTGAGTTACCTTGATGTAGAGGTTGTTGTCTGCATTTCCTTTTCTAAACCCTGCTTGTTGTAGATATCCGTCCATTCTAGAATACCATGCTCTGGCAGCCTGTTTTAGACCATACAAGGTTGTCTTCAACATGCACACATAATCTTCATTCTTTGACAGTTGAAATCCTTCTGGTTTCTCAATGTAGACTTATTATTCAATTTCCCCATTTAGAAAGACTGATTTCATGTCCATATGATACACTTTAATATTCTTGGAGAATGCATAATCTAGGATTAATCTAATTGCTTCCATTCTAGCAACTGGGAAAAACGTCTCGTCAAATTCGATACGTTCAATTTGTGTGTATCCTTTACATACCAATCTAGATTTGTTCCTAGTAACCTATCCATATTCATTCAATTTGTTTCTGAAGACCCACTCTGTGTTGATCACATTCTTGTACCTTGGTCTTGGAATCGATTCCAAAGTGTCATTCTTATCTATTTGATCCAACTCTTCATTCATGGAATTTTTCTAGAATTCATCCTTGCTAGCTTCTTCAAAACTGTTAGGTTCAATCAAAGATAAGAGTGCTTGGTGCAATTTCTCTGTTGAATGAACTATTCTTCTAGTCTCAATTATTGCATCTGTGTTCTTGATAATCTAATATGAAGGATGATTCCTCTATATTTGTTTGCTAGGTGTCTTTGAAGGTGCTTGTTGTACTTGTTGTTCCACTTCTATCAAATCTTCTTCATCTTCCCCTTCTTCTTCTTCTTCATCCTTTTCTTCTTCTTCGTAAATTTGTTCCACTGAATCCATCCACCTATCTCATCAAATGTTACATTGATTCTTTCCACAACTTCTTTGATCCTCAAATTGTAACATTTGTATGATTTCCTTGTACTTGAGTAACCAACAAGTATTTTTCTATCCACATGAGAATCAAACTTTCCCATTCTCCCATATTCTCTTTTGATGTAGCATTTGCTTCCAAAAACTATGAAGTGCTTCACATTTCCTGGTCATCCTTTCCATATCTTGTAGGGATTTTTGTCACTATTGTTTCTGAGCATTACTTTGTTTTGAATGTGAAATGTTGTATGCACTACATATGAACAAAATATTTATGTCAACTTAGAATCGATTAACATTGTTTGATCCATTTCCTGTACTGTCATGCTCTTTCTTTCGACAACTCCATTTTGTTGAGGTGTCCTAGAAACAAAGAATTTTCTTTTCATTCCATGCTTGTTGCACAAATCCATAAATTCCTTTGAAGTAGACTCTCCTCCATTGTCCAATCTCAAACATTTGATTTTTGAATCCATTTTGTTTTCAACCATTTCCTTGTATACCTTGAAGTTTTCAAATGCTAATGAATTCTTCTTGAGAAAACCAATTGCATTCATCCTTGTATAATCATTAATCGATAACATAAAGTATTTCTCACCTTTTAAACCATTTGTTCTAGTTGGTCCAACTAGATCTGTATGCACTATTTTCAATGGTCTTGTTGTGGAGCATTCCTTTGATTTGAACCTGGACTTTGTTTTCTTTCCTTATTGAAAATGCTTGCATAATGTGATGGTTGGCTTCGTGATATGGGGAATTTATCTGAATTCTTACTTTATGTTGACTTTGATGACGTTATTGAAGTTTATGTGACCCATTCTTATGTGCCATATCCAAACTTCATATTCCTTTCCTAGATAACACTTTATGTTTCCAATTTCACTTAATACATATATGTTGCTTGAATTTCTTATAGTTGTTGCAACCAATTTTCCTGAGCCTACTTTTCTTATATCGCACTTCTTTGAATCGAACATAAGTTTGTGACCTTGGTATTGGAATATTAGATATTATTTTTGGGATTAACTACGTAGTGTAAGTCATTAATCTATGACCCATATCCATGAGTATTAGTCGCAACTGACCAATAATTCTCATGATTTGAATAGTCCACTTAGCACTCATTGCATCAGGTGATGCTAACAGGGGTGAAGAAATGGGATTGAAACCAATGAAATGAATCGCATAGCATCAATCATTAGTTACGGGGATTGCACCCAGTAACCAGGACTTCCCAGGTGGTCACCCATCCCAACACGCCTCTGGCACAAGCGCGCTTAACTGTGGATTTTTCCCTACAATCAAGCCTACTTAGCTTGCTACCCCATTTGAAAAAACTTGGCAAGTATTGTGCCTTATGAACTACCCAGTTAGAGCTCCCTTCACTCTTATTATTTAAGCATAGAGGGGCTTATGCAGTGCAAGATATTAGATATTATTTTTGGGATTAACTGCGTAGTGTAAGTCATTAATCTATGACCCATATCCATGAGTATTAGTCACAATCGACCAATAATTCTCATGATTTGAATAGTCCACTTAGCACTCATTGCATTGGGTGATGCTCACAGGGGTGAAGAAATGGGATTGAAACCAACGAAATGAATCGCATAGCATCAATCATCACTTCCGGGGCTTGCACCCTATAACCAAGACTTCCCAGGTGGTCACCCATCCCACGATGCCTTTGGCTCAAGCGTAATTAACTGTGGAATTTTCCCCACAATCAAGCATTTGAGTTAGGCCCTACATCAAAACTATGTCCAGAAATATCAACTACTAAGCTAGGCTAGCCTATATCAAAACTCTATCATTCTTCCTCAAAATCATAACAATGAATATTAATGATTGGTTGTTGACTTTTTCAGTCCTCCATGAGGACGTAGCAGAAATAATTCCAATGTTTCATCGGCCTCCACATTATTGTAGTCCGAACATGAATTGTCGAAAAACATGCAGTGCTCCATTTTCCCTTCATCTGTAAACTTTGAAGTAAAACCTGTTAAAATATTTATATTTAAAGAATATCGTCAAAAAAACATTGAATCTGTACTTACTTGTGTTCTTGGTACATATGGGTTCGTTAACATTTCGTCCATTAATGTGTTCTGAAACCAATAGAGAACGTTTTTTTCTTCAACTTCGCCATACGCTTGTAACTGTTTAGTAATCCTCTTTATCTCATCCAACCTCAGCAAATGAATGCCTTGTCTTTAAATAGATACAAGTACTACTTTTTGTTCCACAGTTGCCTTCCATCGGCGGGTGGAGTTTCCCGTTGTATCTTTCCCTACTTACAAAACAAAGATGGATATATGGATCAATACTATAAAAATATATATTAGAATAAATCATAAATACCCACTGTAGCAACTGTTGGGTTATTCTGGATGTTGTACTCATTGTATTCATTCTCATTGTACCCAAAAATATATGGATTTCTGCTCATTGTTGGGTTATTCTGGACGTTGTACTCACCGTAGCAACTGTTGTAACCCACCAATGAATTCGATCATGAGAGGAGCTCGACGAAAGTAAATTTGCTTGTGGATTCGATGGCGAGACGAGGTTGCCGAAAGTGAAATGAGACTATTTATATGAAGAGAAGAAGTGGGACGATTTGTCTTGTTTCGTGGACCAGGGCTCTTCATCAAGAATTCAAATGTTTCGAAGCCACGCTTCCTGGAAAATAATTCGAAAGACCTTTTTCTGAGGGTAGTCTTAAATGATTTTAACGATGGTAATTTAGTAATTAAATGCTTTCTGAGGGTCGTATTAAATGATTTTAAGAAAGTGAAGCCAGAGACTGTTTACATGAAGAGTAGAAGTGGGCAAAGAAATAAAAGGAACTAATGGAATGATTTGCATTGTTCAAGGATTTTGGGTGGACCAGGTCTCTTCATCAAGCATTCCAAGATTTTTAAGCCACTTATCCCAGCAGATAATGAGGAAGCGCTCTTTGTTAGGACCGTTTTGTTTTAAATTTTATATAATTAAATGTTTTTAGGGAGTAGAATTAAATGTTTTTAATCATGGGAGAGGTTCCATCTTAGTGGGCTCTTGGAACTTCTGGATTCTTTCAACTCGTTTACATAATTTCCATGAGTTTAGTTCTAAAAATAGATCACACTTTCGTAATAAATATTATTTTTACACCTAATTTTTTTTTTAATATTTAAATAGTTAAAAAATAGATTTTATTAACTTATTTAATTTTTATTTTAAAGTGTTATCATAAATATATTTTTTTGCATTTATTTATATTTTTAAATAAATATAATATTTTATAATAATTAAAAAATAAATTTACGTAATTGTTAGTTTTGTTTATTTATTTTTATTTTATTTTATGTCTGGCGGAATCAACAACTAGTTGGGCACGTGGCCATGTTATCCAACTGCTACCACTATAACCTCTAGGTGTGCCCACGATGCCCCTTATGTGACACACATTGTAAGTCAGGGGGAGTTGAACTCGAAACCTCATGGAACTTCATTTTCACGGCACTTGCCAATTGAGCTGCCCCCCGGGGGCATAAATTTAGGTAATTTAGGTAATAACGTGTTTATGTAATTAATTATTAGCATATCAATAATTAATTTTTCTCTAAGTGTTATAACCCTAAATTATTCTACATATGCTTACCTCGCATTTCTCCCTCTTACGTGCAATTTTTGTGAATCCATCATTGATTTTCTCTTCTAAAAAACCAATTTTTTGAAGATGTATGTGCCCTGCTCTACTACTGATCATGTACAACACCACTACATCCCATGCCCACGTACGCATGGTGCACCACTACAGTCCACGTATACTTGCAAAACTTAAAAAAAATAAAAAGTTGCAAGGAATTCGTTGAGATTACGGGCAAAGAAATAAAAGCAAGTAATGGAAATCTGGATTGGAATGGAATGATTTGTGTTGTTCAAGGCTCTTGGGTGGACCAGGTCTCTTAGAAAATCATTCCAAGGGTTTTAAGCCATGTATGAGAGCAGATAATGCATAAGAGCTCTTTTCTAGGGTAATTTTCTTTTAAATTCTATATAATTATATGTTTTTAGTGAGTAAAATTAAATGTTTTTAATCATGGTAGAGGCTCCATCTTAGTGGGATTATGGAACTTCTCGATTCTTGCAACTCGTTTAGGTAATTTCCATGAGTTACCATGCATATAGATCTAAAAATAGATAGCAATTTAGTAATAAATATGATATTTTATAGCTATTTTTCTTTTTAAATATTTATATAGTTGAAAAATATATTTTATTAACTTATTTAAACTTTTTATTTTAAAATGTTATTATAAATATTTTGAAAAGAATTGGATTTCATTTTAAAAATACTGAAATGAGATTAATCTTTCTTGTTCTAAAAGTTCCATAAACTATCCATTTTTTCAATAAATTTTAAAACTATATAAATCCTAGTTGATTCTTACCATATCAATAATTAATCTTTCTCTATTTTTCTCCATAAGTTTTAAAAATATGCAAATGTTAATTAGTTAATGGTATTGTTATAATAAATAACTTAGTTTTCTTTTGTCTAAATATATTCATTAAAATTTAGACACTTTATTTCCAATTCTTAATTTAAGGATTTTATTATTAAAGAAGTTATATCTTCTCAAATGTCTCAAACTTACCATTTATGGATGGATGTTCTTTTTCCAAGCATGGTTTTAACCTAATGAAAGTTATATGTTCTTTTCTCAACCATGGTTTTAACATAATCAAAGTTATTTTGGATTTTCTTGTTTTTCAGTGAAGCCTATCTTATCAAGTTTTTCAGTGATTTTTTGGTTTGTCATTATTAAAATTGCAAATTTAAATGGATGAATTTGTTATTTTCAATATCAATTCAACACCCTGAACCCTTGGGGGCAGCGTAATTAGAATTTTTCATGATATGAAGTGCTATGTTCGATGAGGTTCCGAGTTCAAATCCCCCTGACTTACATATGCCTTGGGAAAGGGTATACGTAAATATATATATATATATATATATATATATATTTTAAAATTAAAGAATCATCCTTAGTAATAATAATGAATAATAAATATCCAAGGGCATTCAATGATAAAAAAATTAATACATTGAAACATATTAGTTGATTTTTATGTATATCTTTTAAAATTAAACACTCATCCTTAGTAATAATAATGAATAATAAATATCCTCGTGGGTGTAGATGATTCAATGATGGGGTGTAGTGTTAAGCCACTATCTTATGTGAAGTTATTGGCTCGAAACCCCAACTTACCTTGTGTGTGGATTATGAGGCATTGTGGGAACACCTAGATGTCATAACAGTCACAAATTAAATGAATAATAAATATGTTTAATATATTATTATTATTATAAAATTTATAATTATGATAATGATAATTATGTTTTTTTAATAAAAAAAAATTGACAAAAGAATTGTTGGAAATTGTTGGAAACCCTTAGAGTAGTTTCACCCCAAGGGATCAAGAGAGTGTAATATATATATTTTTAATAATATTTTTACACTAAAGGGTTTCCAACACAGAACTTTATACTCACAATGAATTTGAACAAGGTGAAGGGTTTCTACTATGCAGTAAATCATAATTATTACCACTTACACTCGCACATATGCTCACGATGAATTTGAACAATGAAAGGTTTCTACTTTAGGGTAAACTTTGAGGTCAATTTGAATGAGATTTATACATGTGAATTTGAATGATGATTTATACTCCGAGGTGAAGGAGACAGGACAAAGCAAATAGGAGGTGTATCCCTAATGTAAATTTTAATGTTGGTCACTTGAGAGAGTCTTTACTAATATTAGAATCATTAGGGAAAATGAGAGAAGAAAGAAAAGAAAAACTCCATGTAGAGTTAGAATCATTAGAAAAAAAGGAGAGAAGACAGAGAAAAAAAACTCCAAATATAGTGAGAGTCAATGCTTATAAAAAATTTAGACTCTTCAAAGATAAGATTCAAACATAGATAGAGGATAGATTGTTAGGGTTCAAGAGTCAATTGTATACAATGGAGGCTAGAATACAAGAAATGGAAAAAAAAAATCAATAACCCAATAAGGAGAGGTTGAAGAAAATCACAACTTGAGATATAGGATTAAAGAGCTAGAAGAAAAACTAACCAATAATTTGGACCTAAGTAGTTTGGAATATAAATTGGATAGAAAACCCATCAAAGAGGAAATTAATAAGTTGATCGAATTGGATCATGAGCATAATAAAAGAGCAATGAACCTCATAATTTTTGGTATAAAACAACAATAAGGTGATGATACTCTAGAAAATAGTAAAAGAAGAACTAAACAATAAATCACAAATTGAAACAACCTACCTCATAAAAGAAAAATAGGCTAGGAAAAATAATTGAACATAAAGATAGGTTGATCTATGTCAAAGTAAGTTGTAATGACCATAAATATAACATACTGAGTAAATCTTCGAGCTTGAAAGGGTTATGAATATTTATAAATGAGGACCTCATTCCTAAAGACTAAGATGAATGAAGAAAGGAAGTTCAAAAGGTAAAACAAGCTAGGAAGGAAGGAAAATGGGAAATAATTAGAAATTGAAAAGCTATCATGAGGGATAGAGACTAAAAGGATAATAATAAATAGGAATTTGGGACACTTAGGATCATTTTTTGGAATTGTCGTCACTTTCCATGGCACAAAGGTCCTATGTTAAGTTGGATCTCGAGTGATGTTGACATTATTTGTCTAGTTTAAACATGGGAGAATGAAGAGTCTAAGGTCCCTAACATAGAAGGATTTGTCTCATGGTCGGCATGGAACAAAAAAACATACCGTAGAGGGATTGGAGGCATAGCCTGTTATATTAAAAAGATCATTTCTCCTTTCAACGTCATAAGATCGACCCTCTCAATCAATACATTTGGATACAAATTTCAGACATCAATGCTAAGAACATGTATATAGCAATTTGTTATTTTGCACCTATTAATTCTCCTTTTTATAATAAAAATAATCTAGATAAAAATTGTCCCTATTGTTAGCTCCCAAAATGAATCAGTCAATGTGTTTCATTTTGTAGGTGATAGTGTGGTCATTAATAGGATTCTATTTAAATTTTTAGATTTTAGAAGTATCAAAACATAGGATTTAAGATTTTATCTTAGAAAAAAAATGATCCTCAAAAGATGATGCAGGAGCATCGCCCACATCAAGCGATCCAGCGCGAGAGTGGAAGACAGCTGGACAAGCCAGCACCAAAATCTCTTTTTGAAAACACATTGATATTGTTGCGCAAACATTAATGAGTTGATTTGATGAAGCACACTATTGTATATTGTAATGGACCTTGAGCGGATAGCTCACATCCTTAGGTAGATGAGGCATTTAATAGGTTTAATGTAAAGTAGATACGATATTAAATTCTACATTTGATAGCCTAGAGTTTGAGAGGGAAACGAGATATAGACACCCTCCTTTGTACATTGAAAAATAATTCAGAATTCATTCAGGAGAGCAGAAGAGCAGAACAGAGAACTGTGGATAGAACACCCATGTACAGATATTGAATTAATAGAGAGAGCTTTGATTCAATCTCATGGTTTTGTGTTATTCTCTATGTATTTTTGATATTATGCTCATGAATGTTTGCTTCTTGTCATACATTTGCTTTTATATGCTGTGTATGTGATTTCATGGTTGAATTGAAGTCTGAGAAGATGAGTGGATGAGTTTCAATTATTTCTCTAAGTGAGCCAAAGGATTCCTGTAAAGAGTGCAGTTGAATTTGTCTGCAAGGAGTGCGTGACTGCAGGGTTTACTTAGAGATAGCTTTTGTTTCAATTCATCTTAGAAGTACAGATTTGGCACCAGAGCTGTGCAAGGCGTGCGCAGGCTGGACGAAGACTCAGAGTTGCGATTCTGAGTAAAGAGTTGAAGACTACTATTGCAGGTCAGTGCGCAGAGTCAAAGAACTTCAACACTTAGCAGTTGTTGAGGATTTTCGGCAAGGAGTGCGTGAAAAACCGTCCTCAAAAGGACTTGAGGAGTCGAGAAAAAGCTCAGGAGAGATAAGCCTTTGAATTTGTCGAAGCACTGCATAAGGAAGTTGCGCATTGAAGTTTTCGAGGAGGGGCCAAAACTTTGTGTGCAGGAATTCAAAGTCCGGGAGAGCAGGGGCGTCGATTGGTATCATTAGGAGCGTGACTCTATTTGTGGACTGGGAATATCGGTGTTTCGCGTGAAAGCGATTGGAAATTTGGCTGTGGAGATCGTGAGGTGCAAAGTTCTGAGGAATTTCGTAGATCGCGGGGACCACAAGAGTGGTGACGTGGCAAGTGATCTCGGGACATCGGGTCTCAGGAGTTGAAGGGCCAAGAAATTGATCTCGCGAGTGATGAGGTTGCGAAAAGGCGAGATAGCGATTTTGTCGGAGTCTCGACATCTCGGACTATCGGGAATCGAAAGGCGGAGGAAGTATTGTTAAAGGTTACGAAGTGGCAATAGGACCGAAGTTCCGATAGCAGAGAAAGAAAGCCAGCGTGGACTGACACATCTCGGGTCTCGGGGATACAAAGAGGTAACACATAGTGGTTGGACTCACGAGTAGCGAAGTTCTGATCCTCCGACGGAAGAAGCGGAGGTCGCACAAGGTAGAATCTGTGGGGACAGACTTCCCGATAGGGAAGTAGAAGAACCGTTGAGTTCTTCGGGACGAAGGGAAGAGAAGGTCCTGGTGATCACGATCGTTCTCCGAGGAGTGGGGAATATTGCACCAAGTGGTATTAGAGAAGGGAATAGTTCTTTGCTTTCTATAGCAGAGAAGGAAAAGAGGATTTATCATGCCGCCCAGAAGAGAAAGGCAGTCACCTGGTCCAGAGGACAGGGATGCACGAAGAAGAGGTAGGCTAGCAGGGAATCCAGAAATGGAGCGCCAAATGAGAGATCTCCGAGAAAGACTCGAGGAGATGGAGATAGCGCAGAGACGTGGAGTTGGCGCAGGGGATCTTAGTGATTCTGAAGTTGAAGAAGAAG
Organism: Picea sitchensis; assembly: GCA_010110895.2. Taxonomy (NCBI): domain Eukaryota; kingdom Viridiplantae; phylum Streptophyta; class Pinopsida; order Pinales; family Pinaceae; genus Picea; species Picea sitchensis. Next base: position 135,308 of record SNQJ01S0043882.1, on the reverse strand, counting down.
CTGGACATGTAGAAGAAGTCACAACAGAAGATGCATCAACCAAACGATTGATCAAAGCCATCGCCAGGATGGGTGTGAAGGCGAAAATGGATATTCCAGTCTACGAGGGAAGTCTGGATGCAGAAGAGTTTCTAGATTGGATTCGAGCTCTTGACACCTACTTCGATTATGAGGAGATCGAAGAGGACAAGAAAGTCAGACATGTTGTCACTCGGTTGAAGGGACATGCAGCAATGTGGTGGGACGAGCTACAGGCAGATAGACGTTCCAAGGGCAAACAGAAAATCAAAAGCTGGGACAGGATGATCGCGAAGATGAAAGAGAAATTCATCCCAAGGGATTATCAGATCACACTGTTCAGGCGAATGCAGAACCTGATACAGAAGTTGATGACGGTGAAAGAGTACATCGAAGAATTCTACAATCTCAATATCAGACAGGTCATTGAGAGAGCGATGATGAGAAGGTGGCAAGATATCTGAATGGTATGAGATATGACATTTAGGATGAACTGAGCATGGTTACCATCCGAACAGTTGAGAATGCTTACCAGATGGCTCTGAAAGCCGAGGAGAAGCTGAGCCGTAAGCAGGGTCAGCGAGGGTGAGGCAGGAGTCAGCCCAGAGGCAAGGCAATTGCCCAAGAAAAACCACAGAAGCCCAAGGAGGAATGGAAGAAACCTCAGCGTAATGTTGAGAGAGGCGGAACCTCACAGAGGCAGCCATATGTTGAACAGAGAAGACAACAAAATGATCAGCGCAGAGATTATGCTGATGCAAACACTCTTCCTCGTACTAGAGGTAGAGGTAGGGGAAGAGGTGGAGTGATCACATGTTTTACATGTGGGAAGAATGGGCACAAGTCATTTGAGTGTCCAGAGAAAAATAAAGCTGGAGGAGAAGCTCACATCACTGAGGCACAGAGGCGTGATGCTGAGTCTGAAGATGCAGAAAGCGGAAGATTGCTTGGGATGCATAAATTTCTCTTAACACCCGAGAAGGAGGTGGAGAATACAACTCAGAGGAGCAGACTATTCAAGATAGCTTGCACAGCGAGGGATAGGAAATGCAAGGTCATCATGGACAGCGGGACCACCGATAATCTTGTTTCAACCGAGATGGTGGAAAAATTAGAGCTGGAAACAACCAATCACCTGAGTCCATATAAAGTCTTGTGGCTGCAGAAAGGACACTAGGTAAGTGTTACGAAACAATGCTTGGTTGAATTCAAGATAGGTGAGTACAATGATAAAATTCTGTGTGATGTTATTTCCATGGATGTCTGTCATGTATTATTGGGAAGACCATGGCAATATGACAAAAATGTGGTTCATGATGGGAGGATGAACACATATACCTTAGAGAAGGATGGGAGGACACACAGATTGCTTCTGATAAAGGATAAGGAAGTAAAGCCAGAAGTGAGAAATACGATACTTCTCATAAGTGGGAAGGAACTTCTCAATGAGATGGAGAAGAAAGAAGATCCACAATTATTTGTGGTCAGGAAACCAAGAATTGTCCTAACTAGCACGAGAGTGGATGACTTGCCAGATGAGATTCAGGAGCTGCTGGAGGAGTTCGCTGACATCATCGTGGAAGAACTACCACGTTCATTACCACCGATGCAGAGTGTGAGTCACCACATAGACCTCATACCAGGAGCGAGTTTTCTGAACAAAGCCGCGTACAGGTTGATGCCACAGGAAAACGAGGAGGTCAAAAGGCAGGTACAGGATCTGCTGGACAAAGGATTGGTCAGAGAGAGTCTGATTCCATGTGTTGTTCCAATGGTACTAAGTCCAAAGAAGGATGGAGGCTGGAGAATGTGTACAGACTCCAGAGCGATCAATAAAATTACCATTAGGTATAGGTTTCCACTACCGAGGATGGATGATCTGATGGATTGCCTGAGTGGGGCAAATTATTTTTCGAAAATTGATTTGAAGAGTGGATATCACCAGATTCGGATGAGAGAAGGTGATGAATGGAAAACAACATTCAAGACAAACGAAGGTTTGTACGAATGGCTAGTCATGCCGTTTGGTTTGACAAACGTGCCAAGCACATTCATGAGACTGATGAATGAAGTCCTGCGGGAATTCATTGGGAAATTTGTTGTCAAGTATTTGGATGACATACTGATCTTCAGTAAGATGAAGGCTGAACATTTAAAGCATTTGGCCATTGTGATGAGAAGACTGCAGCAGGAGAAGTTGTTGATAAATTTGAAGAAGTGCTCATTTATGCAGACATAACTCATTTATTTGGGTTTTGTTATTTCAGAGAATGAGTTGAAGATGGACCTTGAAAAGGTGGAAGTGATTAAGAATTGGCCATCACCGAGAAATGTTTTCGAGGTGAGAAGTTTCCATGGTTTGGCTAGTTTCTACAAAAAATTCATTAGGAATTTCAGTGGGATTAGCAAAGCAATGATGGACACCGTGAAGAAACAACATAAGAATTTTTATTGGACAGCGGAGGCTGAGAAGAGCTTCAATCTGTTGAAGCGGAAGATCACAGAGAAACTAGTGCTGGTGTTGCCTGACTTTCAGAAAAAAATTTAGGTGAAATGTGATGCCAGCGGATATGCCGTAGGAGCGGTCTTGAGTCAGGATGACAGGCCAGTTGCATACTACAGCGAGAAGCTGGATGAAGCAAAGCTGAAATACTCCACATATGACAAAGAGTTTTATGCCATCATACAAGCATTGAAGAAGTGGAGGCATTCCTTGGTACCCAAGGAATTTGTATTGTACAACGATAATCATGCATTGCAGTTTGTGAGTCAACAGGAGAAGTTGAACCAGAAACATGCAAAATGGGTAGAGTACATGCAAAATTTCACGTTTGTGATTAAACACATTTCAGGAACTGCTAACAAAGTGGCTGATGCTTTGAGTAGGAAATGTTTGTTTCTGTAGGAATTTCGAGTTAAGACCTTGGGTTTTGAAAATCTCAGGGATATGTACGTAGGAGATGTAGATTTTGCAGAAGCATACGAAGCAGCTGAGAATCCAGTTCTCAGGGATTGGAGCCCATGGATAGATTACACGATCCAAGATGGATTGTTGTTTCGAGGAAATCAACTATGTATTCCAATTTGCTCCATGAGGGAGAATTTGGTGAAGGAAAAGCATAGTGGTGGATTAGCAGGGCACTTTGGTTACGATAAAACATTTGCAAAGCTGAGCGAATCGTATTTTTGGCCGGGCATCCGAGCAGATGTTAAACGATTTGTTGACAGATGCAAGATTTGTCAACACGCGAAGGGGAGAAAATAGAACACGGGTTTTTATCAGCCATTGCTGATACCCGAGAGGCCATGGGAGGCAATCATCATGGATTTTGTATTGGGTTTGCCGAGGACGCAAAGAGGGGTTGATTCCATCTTTGTGGTGGTAGACATGTTTTCTAAGATGGCACATTTTATTCCATGCTAGAAGACCAGTGATGCGACCCACATCGCAAACTTATTTTTCAAAGAGGTTGTTAGACTTCATGGATTGCCGAGAAGCACAGTCTCGGACAGGGATACGAAATTCATAGGTCATTTTTGGAGGATGCTATGGAAGAATCTAGGGACTAACTTGGCGTTTAGTTCAGCTTACCATCCGCAGATCGATGGACAAACTGAGGTGGTCAACAGAAGTCTAGAGGACTTGCTGAGAAGCTTGGTGACAGAGCACCATATCAACTGGGACAACATATTGCCGCAGACAGAGTTTGCATACAACGATTTAGTGAATCAGAGTACAGGCAAGAGTCCATTTTAGATTGTGTATTAAACACAACCGAGGGGAGTTTATGAACTCAGAGAGTTAGAACAGAGTGCGACTAGCAGCGCAAGCGCAGAAGAATTCGCTGAGGCGATGGAGGAACTTCACACCAAGGTGAAGCAGCGACTGCAGAAGTCAAATCAAGAGTATAAGCGCAGAGCAGATCAGCATCGGAGACAGCTTCAGTTTGAAGTTGGTGATCTTGTTCTGGCACATCTGAGAAAAGAAAGGTTCCCAAGGGGAACATATAACAAGCTCAAAATGAAGAAAATTGGGTCGTGCAAAGTCCTGAAGAAATTTGGGGAAAATGCATACGATATTGAGTTGTCGAAAGGCATCGGGATGTCTCCGATATTCAATGTTTCGGATTTATACCCATACAGAGCTGGAGAAGTAGAGACTGGAACTGAGGAACCAATGATCCAGTGGGTGAAACAATTGCCAGTTGTAGAAAAGCCACAGATGGAGTGCATACTGGACAAGTGAGTAAGAAAGAGGACCAGGCGAAAGAAGTATTTTGAATATCTGGTCAAATGGAAGAATCACCCAGTGGAGGACGCCAGCTGGGAGACTGAAGCAGTTATCCAAAAGCATGGAAAAACTGTGCAGGATCTCATGGACAGGAGCCCATGAAAATTTTCAAGCCGGGGAGTATGATGCAAGAGCATCGCCCACATCAAGCGAGCCAGCGCGAGAGCAGAAGACAGCTGGACAAGCCAGCACCAAAATCTCTTTTTGAAATCACCTTGATATTGTTGCACAAACATTAATGAGTTGATTTGATGAAGCACACTATTATATATTGTAATGGACCTTGAGCGGATAGCTCATGTCGTTAGGTAGATGAGGCATTTAATAGGTTTAATGTAAAGTAGATAGGATATTAAATTCTAGATTTGATAGCCTAGAGTTCGAGAGGGAAACGAGATATAGACACCCTCCTTTATACATTGAAAAATAATTCAGAATTCATTCAGGAGAGCAGAAGAGCAGAACAAAGAACTGTGGATAGAACACCCATGTACAGATATTGAATTAATAGAGAGAGCTTTGATTCAATCTCATGGTTTTGTGTTATTCTCTGTGTATTTTTGATATTATGCTCATGAATGTTTGCTTCTTTTCATACATTTGATTTTATATGCTGTGTATGTGATTTCATGGTTGAATTGAAGTCTGAGAAGATGAGTGGATGAGTTTCAATTGTTTCTCTAAGTGAGCCAGAGGATTCCTGCAAAGAGTGCACTTGAATTTGTCTGCAAGGAGTACGTGACTGCAGGGTTTACTTAGAGATAGCTTTTGTTTCAATTCATCTCAGAAGTGCAGATTTGGCACCAGAGCCGTGCAAGGCGTGCACAGGTTGGACGAAGACTCAGAGTTGCGATTCTGAGTAAAGATTTGAAGACTACTGTTGCAGGTCAGTGCGCAGAGTCAAAGAACTTCAACACTTAGCAGTTGTTGAAGATTTTCCACAAGGAGTGCGTGAAAAACCGTCCTCAAAAGGACTTGAGGAGTCGAGAAAAAGATCAGGAGAGATAAGCCTTTGAATTTGTCGAAGGACTGCGCAGGGAAGTTGCGCATTGAAGTGTTCGAGCAGGGGCCGAAACTTTGTGTGCAAGAATTCGAAGTCTCGGAGAGCAGGGGCATCGATTGATATCATTGGGAGCATGACTCTATTCGTGGACCGGGCATATCGGCGTTTCGAGTGAAAGCGATTGGAAATTTGGTTGTGGAGATCGTGAGGCGTGAAGTTCCGAGGAATTTTGTAGATCGCGAGGACCACAAGAGTGGTGATGTGGCAGGTGATCTCAGAACATTGGGTCTCGGGAGTTGAAGGGCCAAGAAATTGATCTCGCGAGTGACGAGGTTGCGAAAAGGAGAGATAGCGAGTTTGTCGGAGTCTCGGCATATCGGACTATCAGGACTTAGAAGGCGGAGGAAGTATTGTTAAAGGTTGCGAAGTGGTGATAGGACCGAAGTTCCGATAGCAGAGAAAGAAAGTTAGCGTGGACTAACACATCTCGGGTCTTGGGGATCTGAAGAGGTAACGCATAGTGGTTAGACTCATGAGTAGCGAAGTCCCGATCCTCCGAAGGAAGAAGCGGAGGTCGCACAAGGTAGAATCTGTGGGTGTAGACTTCCCGATAGGGAAGTAGAAGAACCGTTGAGTTCTTCGGGCCGAAGGGAAGAGAAGGTCCTGGTGATTGCGATCATTCTCCGAGGAGTGGGGAAGATTGCACCAAAAGATCTTTTCAAAATTTTGTGAAAAATCTTTTCAATAGCTAACGTATGTTGTGAAGTTGAAGTTAGCTGGTGAAAGCCTCGGTTTTCAACAGTTAAGGTGTACTCCCTGCAACAAGCAAGCTGGTGAAAGCGCTAAACACGAAATTCAGGGCTCTCCTAGCCACCGAAAGTACAGGAACTTGAAAATGGTTACAGGTTTGGTTTAAAACTCATCCTTTGGCCTTTTACGAAATTCTATCTTTATTCTGGTTTTTCAGACCTGTTTTCACAATATCACTGTTTTTGGCAAAATATATTGTCTCAGTGGCCAATTCTCCAAGTATGTCAGTTATCAAGTGCACCTACAAACAACACATTACAAGTTAAAGCCCATGAGGAGGGGTATGGATTACTCAACACGTTAATAAGTAGAAAAAAAAGAAGTTGAGCCTGAATCCAATTTTTTTGGCATACCCAGCATTATACCAAGTGTTGATATCTTGCTAAATTCTCGCTCGCAAAAGCTAGTTTGAGGTTTAACATGCAACCAGGTTATGGGGAGAATACACAAGTATTTAGCACCACAGATCATCAAGTGCCAGATACAAGGTTTTGAAGGTATATCATGTTCTGTCCAGATCATTTGGCATTGATTGATCTCTCGGTGGCCAAAGTAACACAGCTTGTATCGATGCATGATTCACTTAGAGTTTGTGGATTAGAGGAGGATAAATAGATTGTCATCATCAACAGTGTGAGGGTTCAGAAGAGGCAAGTGGAGTAGTAACTGTTACATAGAAAATACATTGATTTTTATCCTTAGTGGAATGACGACATCAGAAATAATTCCTCACAATCAAAATACTATTTCAAATTGATCTTGGGGAGTTCTCATTATTCGCTATGTACTTCTACAAGTATTTCCGGAGTAGGCTATCAAATTGTGTGATAGAAATTTTGGAGGTGGGGCTGATAGAGTCATTTTTTCTATGCCTAGAGCTAATAGCACCAACTACTCAATGTGAATATTCAACTTTGATGACATTGAGTCTGAGATGTGCGGAAATGGAATTTGTTGCATGGCTTGTTCTGTGGCAGAAATTGAAAATTCACCTAGACCTCAGAGTTACAGAATATATACAAGAGCTGGTCAAATTGTTCCTAAGATTCAAAAGGATGGAAAGGTCATGGTTGATATGGGTCAACCAATTCTGATTACTGAAGCTGCTAGAATGGAAGGAAATGCTTGGTTGATTTGCCTGGAGGTCCATTGGATATTAAGTGGAACAAAGAGAATCTCGAGCTACGACTTAGACTTGGAAGGTTTCAAGAAACAAGTTGGTGTAATGAGATTATTTTCTATGTACAATGGGTATCTGAAACATTACTAGATTTGTCCCATAACTATAAATACACTTCCTCCTGTTGTGCCGATAGACTTTTTCAATAAGAATGAGCAGTTGGCATTATGCCATAAAATTATTAAGCCTGGAATATACTATACAGATGATAAAATGTCATAGGCTTGGGTTGAGTTATTTTAAAATGTTTTCGAGGTGTCAAGCTCTTGAAACAACCTTATCAACATTCTAAATTTAGAATCACATCCCATATTTTGAGGAGATAGTTGAGGGGCATTCCAGACTTTAGGTAGATGTCAATGATTTTAGGGTTAGTTCTAAACAGTTGGGGTACATTTGGCACCTTTATCATCATTTGAGGTGACTCGAATCTATCCAAGATCATGTGGCAAGGGATTCATCAGATGAAGATCATATTCAGATTCAAAAGGTTAAATGACTCAGATTTCCAGCTTGTCACTTGGTTAATATTTTTGTGCCTGAGATTTTGGTCAAAATTTGACTTCTTCCTCACCATTTTGTGTGATGATTCATGATCCAGATGATGATAGTAGTTCCATAAGGCACTATTAGCTATCAAATCCTAAGAATTTTGGCAGCTAATAGACTGTCATAGATATGTAATACAGATCACAGTCTTCTTTCTCTATTAATATCAGATTGCCATTTCTTACTTCTTTTATGCTTGTATTCAAGTTATCTTAACTGCAATATGGATGTCATATCATTAGTCAGTTCATAGCTTGATTTAATAGTAATATTCACTTTGATTCAAGTTTGTCTTAGTTGCCAATGACGGTCATCTCATTGGTCAACTCATAAGCTTGATTTAATAGTGATACCTGCACTATCTTATCGGACCCATCACATGTGTGATCTGGTTAGTAATTATAGTATTCTTCATCCACTGTTATGCTATTTATCTGATTATTGATTCTTGAAAACACTGTCTCATCCGATTATATATTCTTTGACTGTCTTGATATGATTTAGTAGGCGAGTTATCCCATTTTATCTCAACATAATCATAAACCTATTCATATTTTAAGTTACCAAGCATCTTTGGCCTACAACCCCAAAGCGTTTCTTGGAGTGATAACAAATTGGCATCGTTGCCGGGGAAAGGAGATCGAATATCAACTTCCTTGGGAGACGACAAGATCCAGCTTTGATGATAGAAAAATTTTGGACATATATTCGGTTGTGATCATCTATCTGGTGACTCCATGAAGGACGAATTCAATGGTGACTCCACAATATTCAAATGTCAAAAGAATTTGCTGCTCTTCTGGCTCGAAGGTTTGCACCTCTTGACTTCTCTCCAGTTACTGGTTTCCCACATATAGTACCTAATATGTCAGAGTGGGGATATTTTTTTCCTATCTTCAGAGAGAACAAGGAAGATAATCCTGCAAAGCATCTCCTCAAGTTTCATGAATGCATGGATCTACTAGACCTACAACATGAAGATGTTCGTATGAAGATGTTCATGCATTCCTTGTATGGTGATGCACATCAGTGGTATTTCTCTTTACCTTCTTACAGTATTTCATCCTTGAAGGATTTTCACCAAGTATTCACTGAACATTGTAAAAGGTACTAGTCAGATGAGTTTGCATTCAATAATTGCTATGAAGAATATGAATTGCATTCTCAGGTTGAAAATGTAATTAGAGAAGAATATATCCCTCATCATCTACATCATATCTCTAATGATATTCATGATGATGTGCTTTCACATCAACATAAACTAGAAATGGATTATAAAGGAACTGAATGTTCTCTAGATACACATGGAAATGATCAACATTCTGTTGGTCAGATATCCATTGAAATAAGTAAAGCTAGCCCACAATTTTCAGATTTACAGATCAAGAGAAGTGGTAGTAACTATAAAGAACAAGATTTTTAGAAAACATCTAATCTCCAAGAAGGACATGAAGAGGATTATATTTCTCCTTATGTACCTTACATGTCAATGTCAGTTGAGAAGGATGAATACGATGAGATAAAAGGTGATATTTTTTCAAATCTATTTCAAGATCCTATTGTTGATGACTCTATGCAAGAATCTTCATCTCTATCATTAGAAATTGTTCTTGATGTTCCCATACTTGATAAATATAGTGACGAGGAAGAAGACTTTAAGTCTTGTGAAGGATTGTTGACTACTAAAATTTCATCTAGTCCTACTTTTTAGCAAAGAGATGATCAGAGATGTATGCACGTTGTGGTTAATAATAGCTATAAATATCTTATTGTAGTAGGGAACATATTTCATTATAACCGAGATATTAATGATCTTCAGGATGTTAACCATCATATAGATGCTTTAAACATGGTACCAAATGCATCTATTATTTTAGGTAGTCATAAAGATCAGATTGCCTCCTTTGAAGACTTGAAAGGTTATGAGCAGAATGACCAATCAGTAAGTGAAAGTATTTCATATGCAGTATATGTTTAGGATAGCCCACATTTTCCAGACCTACAGATAAAGGTAGATTGCAACAGATATGAAGAAGGTGAGGAGCTGAAAAGTCCAGATCGACAATCCATCCTATATGTTTCTCCAACAGATCTCGAGCAGCCTGCATTCAACAGTGAGATTAGTAAAGGAAGTTTTCAACATCATTTCAATTTACAGTTGGATCAACAGTCCAAAGAGGTATTGCTTTGTGAATTTGATGACCCTTTTTCTGACTATTTGGAGTCTATGAGAAGCATAGATGTTAAAATATTTTTGTCAGAAGAAGATTATCTTTATCATCTGTTCAAACCTATTTTCTGAATGTTATGGCTTCCATTGTTTTTCGGGTCAAGATCTAGAATGATGTCAGTAAATCAGTTCCTTACATGGATGCATTGGAAATTTAGTTTTACTTGATCAATCTGCCTCTACTGGTTAGTGTAGGAGTAGGCAGAAGAATAAGCTCGCCATACGAGCAACTAGATATTTTTCAGTTATTGAGTTCGTGAATAAGCAGGGCAAGCTACAGACAAGCTACAGGTTTCCGAAGATTAGTTTCACAAGATAGATGACTCCAGGCCCAATGCTAAAGGTGACTGGAACTACTAGGTTCTTGGTGACCTCACAGGGACGTATCCATCCCAGTTGGAGCCAAATGTTAGCTCCCAAAATGAATAAGTCAATGTGTTTCATTTTGTAGGTGATAGTGTGGTCATTAATAGGATTCTATTTAAATTTTTAGATTTTAGAAGTATCAAAACATAGGATTTAAGATTTTATCTTAGAAATAAATTGATCCTCAAAAGATCTTTTCAAAATTTTGTGAAAAAGATTTTCAGCAGCTAACGTATGTTGTGAAGTTGAAGTTAGCTGGTGAAATCCTCGGGTTTCAATGGTTAAGGTGTACTCCCCTCAGCAAGCAAGCTGGTGAAAGTGCTAAACACAGAATTCGGGGCTCTCCTAGCCACCAAAAGTACAAGAACTTGAAAATGGTTACAACTTTGGTTTAAAACTCATCCTTTGGCCTTTTAGGAAATTCTGTCTATATTTTGTTTTTTCGTACTTGTTTTCACAATATCATTGTTTTTGGAAAAATATATTGGCTCGATGGCCAATTCTCCAAGTATGTTAGCTATCAAGTGCACCTACAAACAACACATTACAAGTTAAAGCCCACGAGGAGGGCTATGGATCTCTCAACGTGTCAATAGGTAGAAAAAGAAGAAGCTGAGCCTGAATCAAAGTTTTGTGGCATACCTAGCATTATACCAAGTGTTGATATCTTGCTAAATTTTCGCTCGCAAAAGCTAGTTTGAGGTTTAACACGTAGCCAGGTTATGGGGAGAATACACAAGTATCCAGCACCATGAATCATCAAGTGCCAGTTGCAAGGTTTTGAAGGTATATTGTGTTCTTCCTATATCATTTGGCGTTGATTGATCTCTCGGTGGCCAAAGAAACACAACCTATCTCAATGCATGATTCACTTAGATTTTGTGGATTAGAGGAGGATAAAGAGATTGTCATCATCAGCAGTGTGAGGGTTCAGAAGAGGCAAGTGGAGTAGTAACTGTTACATATAAAATAAACTGATTTTTATCTTTAGTGGAATGGAAACATCAGAAATCATTCCTCACAATCAAAATACTATTTCAAATTGATCTTGGGGAGTTCTCATTATTCGCTATGTACTTCTACAAGTATTTCTAGAGCAGGATGTCAAATTGTGTGATAGAAATTTTGGAGTTGAGGCTGATAGAGTCATATTTTCTATGCCTGGAGCTAATAGGGCCAACTACTCCATGCGAATATTCAACTCTAATGACATTGAGTCTGAGATGTGCGGAAATGGAATTTGTTGCATGGCTTGCTCTGTGGAAGAACTTGAAAATTCACCTAGACCTCAGAGTTACATAATATATACAAGAGCTGGTCAAATTGTTCCTAAGCTTCAAAAGGATGGAAAGGTCATGGTTGATATGGGTCAACCAATTATGATTACTGAAGCTTCTATCACAGAAGGAAATGCTTGGTTGATTTTACTAGAGGTCCATTAGAGATTAAGTGGAACAAAGAGAATCTCGAGCTACGACTTAGACTTGGAAGGTTTCAAGAAACAAGTTGGTGTAATGAGATTATTTTCTGTGCACAATGGGTGTCTAAAACATATGTAGGTTTGTCCCATAACTATAAATACACTTCCTCTTGTTGTGTCGATAGAATTTTTCAATAAGAATGAGCAGTTGGCATTCTGCCATAAAATTATTAAGCCTGACATCTACTATACAGATCATAAAATGTCATAGGCTTGGGTTGAGTTATTTTAAAATGTTTTTGAGGTGTCAAGCTCTTGAAACAACCTTATCAACATTCTAAATTTAGAAGAACATCCCAGATTTTGAGGAGATAGTTGAGGGGCATTCTAGACTTTAAGGTAGATGTCAATGATTTCAGGGTTAGTTCTAAACAGTTCGGGTATAGTTGGCAACTTTATCATCATTTGAGGTGACTTGAATCTATCCAAGAGCATGTGGCAAGGGATTCATTAGATGAAGATCGTATTCAGATTCAAAAGGTTAAATGACTCAGATTTCCATCTTGTCACTTTGTTAAGCTTTTTGTGCCTGAGATTTTGGTCAAAATTTGACTTCTTCCTCATCTTTTTGTGCGATGATTCATGATTCAGATGATGATAGTAGTTCCATAAGGCACTATTAGCTACCGAATCCAAAGACTTTCAGTAGCTAATCCTCCCCTGTTTCATGACTGTAAGCTGCTAAAAGCACAAACATAGGCAGAATGGTAGTATTTTTGCTCAGATCAAATCTTTTCATTGCCAAATCATTCGAGGAAGGTTCTTAATGAATGAAATAATTGAGAGAGATAAGGATCATCCTCTCTTTCAAAGTTTTTGAGGCAGATGCAAATGAGAAAATGTTAAAATATTTGCTATTTTGAGTTGAATATATGCTCAGGTGTCAGAAAAATATGTTGAGTTGTCTTGTCACTACTTTGAAGACTGTTGAAAAATGTCAAATATATTGGAGATTTATTTTATAAGAGTTTGACCTTTTTGATAGGATCTTATCCTTCTTTTTCTGAACTGTTTTTACCATATACTATTTTAAGCATGTTGATCTACTTTAATTGGATCTGATATTCTGATGTATAGGCCATAAAAGCCTATGGTTTAAACAGGGGAGTTCAGTCGTAGGACTGAGGGGGAATTCTGGATACAATACCATGCTGCTTTGAATTCTAGATCTTACTTCTTCTATGCTTTTATTCAAGTTATCTTAACTGCAATATGACTGTCATCTCATTAGTCAGTTCATAGCTTGATTTAATAGTAATCTTCCCTTTGATTCAAGTTTGTCTTAGTTGTCAATGATTGCCATCTCATTGGTCAACTGATAAGCTTGATTTAATAGTGATACCTGCACTATCTTATCCGATCCATCACATGTGTGATCTGGTTAGTGAGTATAGTATTCTTCATCCATTGTTATGATATTTATCTGATCATTGATTCTTGAAATCACTGTCTCATCCAATTATAAATTCTTTGATTGTCTTGATATGATTTAGTAGGTCAGTTATCCCATTTTATCCCAAGATAATCATAAACCTATTCATATTTTAAGTTACCAAGCATCTTCGGCCTACAACCCAAAAGAGTTTCTTGGAGTGATAACACCTATAATACTTGAGAGCAAGATATTCATAGTTTGAGAAATGACGTTAATTTCCTCCTATCGAGACTTTAATAATAGAACTACAACTAACCAAGCTATTATTTTAAGCAAGGATTCCAACCATAATCATGTATGGCTAGATTAGGACCTTGTTTTCTATAATACCTACAAAATAATCTTTGAAGACCAAACTGAAAATTTGTTTGGTACTGATCTAGTCAAGCTCTGTAGTTCTCAAGACCTAATAATTTGCAATGGAGTAATGAAGTGGCCAAACACCAACCATATGACTTGTATTCATGGCCTAGGTAGTAGTGTCGTGGATTATGTGATATCTGATATCCTTGTTTCCAACCAAATAGTAACTTTTGACCTTTTAAATGATCTTGAACCCGACATTGATCATATACCTTTAACCCTAACTCTAAACTTTGCCATGCACAAGAGCCCCATTGAAGCAAATTATAATTAGTCAAAGGACTTGCCTTTTGAGAAAAGTAAAGTTGATATTTTCTGAAAGGATTTAAATAGTGAATTACATCTCCTAACTTATAAGGAAAACATTGAAGAGCTCTATTATAATTTTACAACTACCCTTTCCACTTCGATTAACAAGTTCTCTTTCGAGGTGTCCTGTAAAAAGAATAATAGACAACCAACCGTTGATATGATAAATAATGTAAAATTGCTAGGAAATCCATTAGGGATGATACTAATGAGTCCTTAAAACCTGATAAGATCAATAGGTACAAATCCAGAATTAAAAGGAAAAATAGGTACTATATAAAAAAAAGGTAAGAGTGGCTTTTACACCTATCTAAGCTTGATCCAAAGAAGTTCTTGAGGAAAATTCTAACTCGCAATACTTAAGAAAATAATATTACTCCCTTAAGGGACTGGAATTCCTAACTTAAAAGTATTTATGAGTTCCCTAATGCCATGGACACCATTCCTATTGTTCCTACAGAGGATGAAGTTTTTTCTTTGGATGCAATAGAGTTCGTGGTTAAGCAGATTTCAAATGGGAAAGCTAAGGACATTGAAGTATACCAAGAGGAAATTTTTAAAATTGGAGGGCCTATCCTGATCCCTCACATACACAAGATCTTCAATTTACCAGTATGGCAAGGATTCCCTAAACCCTAGACACATATCCTCATTGTACCTATTTTTAAAAATGGGCCACTTATTTACTCTGCTATATTACTTCAATGTTGCAAAAGAGTGACACCATTTGTCAAAGGGGAATATATTATTCATATGAAGGGAGAGAGAGTAATCAGAGAATTAGAAACACAATGAAATATTAAAGGCATTTAGACAGGGGGAGCATCCACAAGGAGAGTTTAGTAAGGGGGAGCATCCTTAAAGGGAGATACCATTTCCCATTGATGTCAAAAGTGAGAGATAGAAACATTGATTAGGAGTATAACCATGAATGTTATCATGACTAACTGTTTCCATCAATTTTGGTGTTTCGTTAGTTACTTTGGAATGGGATGATTTGTCTTGTTTCATGGACCAGGGCTCTTCATCAAGAATTCAAACGTTTCGAAGCCATGCATCTTGACAGATAATGCAGAAGACCTTTTTTCTGAGGGTAGTATTAAATGATTTTAATGATGGTAATTTAGTAATTAAATGATTTCTGACGGTAGTATGAAATGATTTTAAGAAAGTGAAGCCAAAGACTGCTTACATGAAGAGTAGAAGTGGGCAAAGAAATAAAAGCAAGTAATGGAATGATTTGCGCTGTTCAAGGATTTTGGGTGGACCACGTCTCTTCGTCAAGCATCCCCAGATTTTTAAGCCACTTATCCCAACAGATAATGAGGAAGCACTCTTTGTTAGGATCATTTTGTTTTAAATTTTATATAGTTAAATGTTTTTAGGGAGTAGAATTAAATGTTTTTAATCAAGGGAGAGGTTCCATCTTAGTGGGTTCTTGGAACTTTTGGATTCTTTCAACTCGTTTATGTAATTTCCACGAGTTTAGTTCTAAAAATAGATCACACTTTTGTAATAAATATGATTTTTACACCTATTTTTTTTTAATATTTAAATAGTTAAAAAATAGATTTTATTAACTTATTTAATTTTTATTTTAAAGTGCTATCAAAAATTTATTTTTTTGCATTTATTTATATTTTTAAATAAATATAATATTTTATAATAATTAAAAAATAAATTTAGGTAATTTAGGTAATAACTCGTTTACGTAATTAATTCTTAGCATATCAATAATTAATTTTTCTCTAAGTGTTGTAACCCTAAATTATTCTACATATGCTTAACTGGCATTTCTCCCTCTTATGTGCATTTTTTGCCAAGTCATCATTAATTTTCTCTTCTAAAAAACCAAATTTTTTAAGATGTATGCGCCCTGCTCCACTACTTCCCGCGTACATCACCACTACAACCCATGCCCACGTACGCATGGTGCACCACTACAGTCTACGTATACTTGCAAAAGTTGAAAAAAATAAAAGTTGCATGGAATTCGTTGAGATTACGGGCAACGAAATAAAAGCAAGTAATGAAAATATGGATTGGAATGGAATGATTTGTGTTGTTCAAGGCTCTTGGGTAGACCAGTTCTCTTCATCAAGCATTCCAAGGGTTTTAAGCGACGTATGCGAGTAGATAATGCATAATCTCTCTTTTCTAGGGTCGTTTTCTTTTAAATTCTATATAATTAAATGTTTTTAGTGAGTCAAATTAAATGTTTTTAATCATGGGAGAGGCTCCATCTTAGTGAGCTTTTGGAAATTCTCAAGTCTTGCAACTCGTTTATGTAATTTCCATGAGTTACCATGCATTTAGATCTAAAAATGGATAGCAATTTAGTAATAAATATGATTTTTTATAGCTAATTTTGTTTTTTAATATTTATATAGTTAAAAAATAGATTTTATTAACTTATTTAAATTTTTATTTTAAAATGTTATTATAAATGTTCTGAAAAGAATTGGATTTCATTTTAAAAAAAATGAAATGAGTTTCATCTTTCTTGTCCTAAAAGTTCCATAAATTATCCATTTTTTTCAATAAATTTTAAAACTATATAAATGCTAGATAATTCTTACCATATTAATAATTAATCTTTCTCTATTTTTCTCCATAAATTTTAAAACTATGCAAATGTTAATTTCCAATTCTTTATTTAAGGATTTTATTATTAAAGAAGTTATATATTCAAAAATGTCTCAAAGTTACCATTTATGGATGGATGTTCTTTTTCCAGCCATGGTTTTAAACTAATGGAAGTTATATGTTCTTTTCTCAGCCATGGTTTTAACATAATCAAAGTTATTTTGGATTTTCAAGTTTTTCAGTGAAGCCTATATTATCAAGTTTTTCAGTGATTTTTTGGTTTGTCATTATTAAAATTGCAAATTTAAATAGATAAATTTGTTATTTTCAATATGAATTCAACACCCTGAGCCCTTGGGGGAAGCATAATTAGAAAGTGTCATGATATGATGTAGTATGTTCGATGAGGTTTCGAGTTCAAATTCCCCTGACTTACACAAGCCTGGAGAAAGGGTATACGTAAAAAAATATATAAATATCTTTTAATATTAAACAATCATCCTTAGTAATAATAATGAATAATAAATATCCCAGGGCATTCAATGATAAAAAAAAATAATAAATTGAAACATATTGGTTGATTTTTATGTATATCATTTAAAATTAAACAATGATCCTTAGTAATAATAATGAATAATAAATATTCTCGTGGGTGTAGAGGATTCAGTGATGGGGTGTACTGTTAAGGAACTAGGGTGTAGTGTTAAGGCACTATCTTATGTGAAGTTATTGACTCAAAACCCCAACTTACCTTGTGTGTGGCTTATGAGGCATTGTGGGCACACCTAGATGTCACAACAATCACAAATAAAATGAATAATAAATATATTTAATATATTATTATTATTATAAAATTTATAATAATGATAATGATAATTATGTTTTTTTAATAAAAACAAATTGACGAAAAAATTGTTGGAAATTGTTGGAAACCCTTAGAGTAGTTTCACCCCAAGGGATCAATAGAGTCTAATATATATATTTTTAATAATATTTTTACACTAAAGGGTTTCCAACACAGAAATTTATACTCACAATGAATTTGAACACGGTGAAGGGTTTCTACTATGTAGTAAATCTGAATTATTACCACTTACACTTGCACGTATGCTCACGATGAATTTGAACAATGAAGGGTTTCTACTTTAGGGTAAAATTTGAGAGAAATTTGAATGAGATTTATACATGTGAATTTGAATGATGATTTATACTCCGAGGTGAAGGAGACATGACGAAGCAAATAGGAGGTGTATCCCTAATGTAAATTTGAACGTTGGTCACCTTAGAGAGTATTTACTAATATATAGAATCATTAGGAAAAATGAGAGAAGAAAGAAAAGAAAAACTCCATGTAGAGTTAGAATCATTAGAAAAAAAACAGAGAAGAAACAGAAATAAAACTCCAAATAGAGTGAGAGTCAATGCTTATAAAAAATTTAGACTCTTCAAAGATAAGATTCAAACAAAGATAGAGGATAGATTGTTAGGGTTCAAGAGTCAATTGTATAAAATGGAGGCTAGAATACAAGAAATGGAAAAATAAAAAATCAATCAACCCAATAAGGAGAGGTTGAAGAAAATCACAACTTGAGATATAGGATTAAAGAGCTAGAAGAATAACTAACCAATAATTTGGACCTAAGTATTTTGGAATATAAATTGGATAGAAAACCAATGAAAGAGGAAATTAATAAGTTGATCGAATTGGATCATGAGCATAATAAAAGAGTGTTGAACCTCATCATTTTTGGTATAAAACAACAACAAGGTGATGATACTCTAGAAAATAGTAAAAGAAGAACTAAACAATAAATCACAAATTGAAACAACCTGCCTCATAGAATAAAAAGAGGCTGGGAAAAATAATTGAACATAGAGATAGGTTGATCTATGTCAAAGTAAGTTGTAAGGACCATAAATATAACATACTGAGTAAATATCCGAGCTTGAAAGAGTCAGGAATATTTATAAATGAAGACCTCATTCCCAAAGACCAAGTTGAATTAAGAAAGGAAGTTCAAAAGGTAAAACAAGCTAGGAAGGAAGGAAAATGGGAAATAATTAGAAATTGAAAAGCTATCGTGAGGGATAGAGACCAAAAGGATAATAATAAATAGGAATTTGGGACACTTAGGTTCATTTTTTGGAACTGTTGTCACTTTCCATGGCACAAAGGTCCTACGTTAAGTTGGATCTCGAGTGATGTTGACATTATTTGTCTAGTTTACACATGGGAGAATTAAGAGTCTAAGGTCCCTAACATAGTAGGATTTGTCTTGTGGTTGGTATCAAACAAAAAATCATACCGTAGAGGGATTGGAGGCATAGCCTATTATATTAAAAAGATCATTTCTCCATTCAACATCATAAGATCAACCCTCTCAATCAATAAATTTGGATACAAATTTCAGACATCGATGCTAAGAAGATGTATATAGAAATTTGTTGTATTGCACCTATTAATTCTACTTTTTATAAGAAAAATAATCTAGATAAAAATTGTCCCTATAATACTTTAGAACAAGATATTCATAGTTTGAGAAATGACATTAATATACTCATGTCGAGACTTTAATAATAGAACTGCAACTAACCAAGCTATTATTTTAGGCAATGATTCCAACCATAATCATATATGGCTAGATTAGGACCTTGTTTTCGTTAATAGCTACAAAATAAGCTTTGAAGACCAGACTGAAAATTTGTTTGGTACTGAGCTAGTCAAGCTCTGTAGTTCTCAAGACCTAATAATCTGCAATGGAGTAATGAAGTGGCCAAGCACCAGCCATATGACTTGTATTCATGGGATAGGTAGTAGTGTCATGGATTATGTGATATCTGATATCCTTGTTTCCAACCAAATAGTAACTTTTGACCTTTTAAATGATCTTGAACCTAACATTGATCATATACCTTTAACCCTAACTCTAAACTTTGCCATGCACAGGAACCCGATTGAAGAAAATTCTAATTAGTCAAAGGACCTGCCTTTTGACAAAAGTAAAGTTGATCTTTTCTTAAAGGATTTAAATAGTGAATTACATCTCCTAACTTATAAGGAAAACATTAAAGAGATCTATCATAATTTTACAACTACCCTTTCCACTTATATTAGCAAGTTCTCTTTCGAGGTGTCCTGTAAAAAGAATAATAGACAACCAAGCGTTGATATGATAAACAATGTAACATTGCTAGGAAATCCATTAGGGATGCTACTAATGAGTCCTTAAAACCTGATATGATCAATATGTACAAATAGTTAATTAAAAGGAAAAATAGGTACTATATAAAAAAAAGGCAAGAGTGGATTTTACACCTATCTAAGTTTGATCCAAAGAAGTTCTCGAGGAAAATTCTAATTCGCAATACTTAAGAGAATAATATTGTTCCCTTAAGGGACTGGAATTCCTACCTTAAAAGTATTATTGAGTTCCCTAGTGCCATGGACACCATTCCTATTGTTCCTACAGAGGATGGAGTTTTTTCTTTGGATGCAATATAGTTCGTGGTTAAGCGGATTTGAAATGGGAAAGCTAAGGACATTGAAGGATACCAAGAGGAAATTTTTAAAATCGGAGGGCCTATCCTCATCCCTCACATACACAAGATCTTCAATTTACTTTTCAAGCAAGGCTTCCCTAAACCATGGACACATATCCTCATTGTACCTATTTTTAAAAATGGGGCACTTATTTACTCTGCGATATGACTTCAATGTTGCATAAGAGTGATACCAGTTGTCAAAGGGGGATATATTATTCATATGAAGGGGGAGAGAGTAATCATAGGAATAGAAACACAAAGAAATATTAAAGGCATTTATATAGGGGGAGCATCCCCTAGGAGATTTCAGTAAGGGGGAGAAACCCCAAAGGGAGATACCATTTCCCATTGATGTCAAAGGGTGAGAGATAGAAACATTGATCAGGAATATAACCATGAATGTTATCATGACTAACTATTTCCATCAATTTTGGTGTTGCCATCAATGAAAATAGTGGAGGAGTGTCCATGTGATATTCCCTGTAAAACTCGTTTCTCCTCTAACCATCTTTGCATATATTATTGGTTGTGTTTCTTGATCTGTAGTTTTGGATATTGATCCTCTTTCTATTTGATTGTATCCTAGATCAAACTTGTCAAGATGTGGCATCTCATGGTTGATAATATTATACAAAACCTTTGAGTTTTTCTCCATGTTTTGTTGTTGAAGGTTGTTTCTCAATGTAACAATTCCTTATTCGAAATTTCCAATGATCCTGTCCTTTTCTTCCAAATGTTCTTTAGGTTCTTCTTCAATTCTTTTTTCTTCTTCAACTTCAATTTTTAGATTAGAGATCATCTTCTCCAATTCTTCAAAGTTGGAATTTCTTGTTTCCTTTTTTCTTTTTAGTTCTGCCTGTAGTGATTTGTTTTCCTTCTTTTCCCTTTTTATAACATATATGGCACTCAACAATTCTTCTATGTAGTCAACTTTTGCCTCTTCATATTCTTCTTTTGTGTCTTCTTTATCAAAGTTTTGTATTGTCATCAATAGAACTGTTTTTGTATCACTTTCACTGACTTCATCTTCATCTAATGAGGAGCCATCTTCTTTGGTGCAAAAATTTTTGTTGAAGACTTTCTTTTTGGTTCTTTTTCCTTTATATGTTTGTTTTCTATTTGAATCATATTCTTATTTTATTTTATTTTTCTTCTGAGGAAATTTGTTAGCAAAATGACCAATACCATCACAATTAAAACAAATCAATGGATGATTACCTCTATATCCGTCGTTGTTTCCCTTTTTCAGTCTTTTGACAAAGTTGGTTACTTCCTCATCGTATCCCAAGATGTAACTGTCGATCCTATCTTCTTTTTTCCTTTTTCTAGCCCTTTTTCTTTGACTTCTTGGATGCTTTGAATGTTACTTCTTTTATACCCGGACTCTCATGTTCAGTTCTCATTTCATAGGCTGTGAAAATTTCATGTACTTCATCCATGTTTATTCTGTCTATATCTTCTCTTTCTTCTAGTGTTGAGATTTTTGGATCAAATCTCATTGAAAGAGATCTTAGTACCTTTTGAATAATTATAGATTCATCAACTTATTCTCCCAATCCTATGATTTCATTCACTGTTTCTTCAACTCATAAGAAGTAAGCTGCAATATTCTCATCTTCCTTCATCTTTAGCTGTTCAAATTGACTTATGTAAGTTTGAACCTTTGTTGCCTTGACTTTTGCATCTCCTTCATAAATATTCTGAGGTTTTTCCCAAATCTCTTTACGAGAGCTGCAATGAATAAATTTGACATATACTGAATCACAAAGACCATTCATAAGTGACTTTGTTTCTTTTGAATTATTTAGAATGATTTTTCTTCCATTGTCATTTGTTGGTGGAACTGTTGGTTCTTTATATCCATCTACAATTGATTTCCAAACCTCAAATTTTTGTGCCTATACATATGTTTTCATCCTTCTACTCCAAAATGCATAGTTTTGTCCATCGAACTGTGGTATTCCAATTTTATACATATTGTTGCTCTCCATAATCTACCTTTCAATGATTAAATTGATTTTTGAGGGACCTTCTCTAATTCCAATTGTTGGATTACTGAAANTCAGTAATAAATATTTTTAATCCTTTTAACCACAGTATATAAGTGTTATTTATATTTATGATCAAGATAACATTATCATCCAATAAGTGAAGAGTAAATAAACCATAAACAATGAATTACCATACACATGCACAGTACACCAATATTTTTATGTGGAAACCCGATTCGGGAGAAAACCACGAAATGCTTTTTTGTTATATTTATTTAAGAATTACATTCATTGGAAGTACCAAATACCTTTTTTCTCCAACTCCAACTGGAATGAGGCTTCGACCCCCTATATTTTCAGGCTACAATGTGATGAAATCTCCAACTCCCCAATTCTCTAGCTACAACTAGAACGAGGATACAACCCCATATGTTCTTTGGTTACAACTAGAAGGTGGCTAGAACCACCTATCCTTGCCCCATCCTGTCGCCTTGAAATATAAGTGAAATGAAGAAACCACTACCACATTGTCATTGTGAGATATACCATTGTAAACCTGTACCAATTTGTACCAAGAACCTATAACCAACCTGTACCAAAGACCTGTGATCAGCCTATACCTATAACCTTCTTGTACCAACAAAAACCAATAGGTATGCGACCTGAATATGCTGCAACTCATGTATGTACGTGGCATTTTTGTGCTACAATCTACATATGTACGCGACCTATCTATACTACAGTGTGCGTATGTACGCAACCTGTCTATACTGCATCCTGAGTACACCTAATTTCAACTATGATTTCTGTTGAATTTCCTAGACACACACTTTATTGAGAATGAAAGATGCTTTCTTTTCTACCAACCCTATGAAATATTCGTTTGTTATAAATACAACACACATATATATATTTATATTAATGGATGCTCAAACAAATGAAACCATATATGTACAATTGTTCATCTGTTACATTGTAAAATACTTAGTGGTCATAGTTAACATTGTTAGGTTTAATTATGTATAAAAATGTCATTTTAGCTTTCTCCATAGTATTTTCACTTATTATGAGGAAACCATAAATTTCTTCTAATTATTAGTTATCATAAAACATTGACGGAGAATGAAAAACTATGGTGTTTTATTCATGGAATGTTCTATTTGAATAACATTTTGTACATTTATATTTTTTTAAATTAAATCCAAAGTATTAGGTTGATTTTTCTTAAAACTTGTGAAAATGTGGACATGAATCATAATTTCTTATAGAATTTTGGACATTAGAGTTTCCACATTATAACATAGTACAATTATATCCATCTTTTTGAGGTGTGTAGGGTTTTTAGTCACTCTAACCAAAGGTCTAAAGAACATTGGTTTTGTATTCTTATGCACTTTGCACTTCACTTTCTAATTAATATAGTACAATTTGTTCCCACACACATATGTACTTTTTTTTATATATTTTAAATAATCTAATTTGGTATATTTGATAGTATTTTAACAATTTTTGGAAGGGTTTGTTCAAATGCTTTGGCACAAAGTTATATCTTAGTACAACATATCACCCATAGTCATATGGGAAAACAAAGAGGTGAAACAAAATCATCAAGGACATGTTTAGAATGTATGTGATGGATCAACCATCAAAATGAAAGAATTATATACACTTAATGGAATTTTCTTATAATAATGGGTATAGGACATCATTAAAGATGAGTCCATTTGATGCATTGTATGGTGGTAAGTGTAACACATTAGTGAGTTGGGATAATCCAACAGACAAAGCACTTGTCAGGCCAAATTTGTTGAAGAAAATGGAAGAGCATATGAAAAAGATTAAACATAATTTTAAGGCTTCCGAGGACATTGTAACAACCCTGGTTATATAGATGCATAGCGATGATTAATTATAATCAATTTGATAATCTGACTATCCTAATATGTTTAGTTAAACAATAATTATTTCTTAATAATATTAATTAATTAATTAATTATTAATTACTTGTTCATATCTGCCAATGAATTAATTAAGGGTGTTGATCGTCCGTCTAGGGTTTGGCAATCTCATTATTGTTCTTGTGATTTCATAGAAGAGGTTTTGTACTGAGCATTGTTGCACATTAAAGGGTTGTCACCTCCGCGATCCTCGTTGGTGCAGTCAACAACAATCCTCTGTCTACCTGGTAAGACCCTATGTAACTCTCGAACCTCAGTTTTAAAAAGGTAACAAAGGGCTCATGAGTGTGATGAGGAGAATTTTTACATTTTGTAGTGGGAGTAAGAGTTTATGTGATCTCTCCCATCATTCCAGTGTAGACTGTGGTAGAGGTTAACACCGAGAGTCCTTACTTTATACCACCGTGTCCATGCACCTTCTGTTTGTGTCTCGTGGATTTCTTCCAACTCTTTTACTTAACTCTAAGAATGGAAAATATTTCAGAGGAAAACCTGTCTAGCACCGAAAGGGTTTATCTGTTCGTCACAGAGAAACACAAGGGTCTATCATACTGTCCTCCTCTGTGTTTGATGCATTCTATTTGTAGTATAGTGATGGCCTGCTGGTAAATTATTTCTAGAATACTTCTTGGCAAGTTGATTGTTCGTATCTATCTATATATATAGTGTAGTTTCTCAGATTCCTCATATCTGTTCGTGCAAAGTTCTATTTATGTAAGATTGATCTTCTTGAATTCGCAGTATTACTTCCTCTGTTAACCTTTTTTGTTTAAAGCTCTGCGTGAAAAGGGGTATCGTTTTATTAATTGTGGGACTTTGTTTTGTTACAAGGTACCCACCAGAAGTTCCAGGAATCACTTTCCCCGGCTAGGGTCACGATTACAAACTAGGCACAACCATTGGAGGTCCCGACGTTTTTAACTTAAGTAGTCCGACATCCTTGTGGACCTCAACTATTCGATTTTATGATTTGAAGTTTAATATTTTTCTAACACTTTTCGGTGATGGCCAAGTGCAGGGATGTTCGCTCCTCGGTGCAGGTACTAGCTTCTGTTCAACATGACAAAGGTACTCAGGTTCCATACAAATGGATCTCAAATCGCTCTTTAAAAATAATAAGTATGGAAGTCCTGATTATGTTCGTAGTGTTTTTGCTGTGATGACTATTTTGGGAAAAACTTAAATCTATCACACTCTGTACATTACCCCTGTCATTCATTGTATTCAGAACAATTTACTAGTCTCACTGGCCATTATTTCTGGATCTTGTTGATGACAATCTATGTAGTCTTTTGTTACCGAAAACTGTCTAATTGGACTTTTCTTGGAAAACTTTCTAGAAAAATATGAAGCAATTTGTTTGCTAGTTATTCTATAATGGAATCGTTCCCCTATGTTTCAACCCCTTGATTGAAATTTACAGAATGGAAATAAAAACATATTTTAGTACTGTTCGCTCATTGTTAAATATTCGGTTATGTTTCCAGTTTGAACTTATGTGAGTATGTAATGGTTATGTTCGTGCACTGACACATGTTTTGACTCTCCTCAGTTTGAATCATAGAAATATGTGAATATAGCTCTGTTCATGCATTGTTACCTAATCGACTATTTGTTTCTGTTCTAATGGTTGGAATACACTTACACATATATATGTTTTCTCTGTTCATTCATTGATGTGTATATCCTACTTTGATTAAGATTTTGAAACCTATATATATGTATTCGCTCTATTCGTGTATATCCAAATCTATTTTAAGGTTTGGAAACCTATATATGTACATATATGTATTCATTATGTTCATGTATATTTGACTCTGTTAAGGTTTGAAACCTATATATATATATATATATATTCGCTCTGTTCGTGTATATTCGACTATAATCACCCTGTTCGTTTGCTGATATACATACTCGATTCTATTTAAAATTTTGGAAACATATATATATATATATATATATATATATATATATATATATATATATATACACTCTGTTCCTTCATTGTTAGGTATTCAATTCTATATATATTTTTATGAAATGAAAATGACATTCCAGAAAATAATTCTACAATTAGATTCTACTGTCTATTTACTGAATTCTCGAATATCCATTGTCTAGGTTATTACATGAATACCATTGTTAAGGATCCCATTAAAAAAACAACCAATTCATCCAACATAGGTAAAATATCGAATTATTTAGGTACAGGAAAAGACTTATAGCAGTTATATGATCATTAACACAAAAATAAAACCAGAACTCTTTTCTGTATAACTATAACATGAACAATATATCTAACAAACAAATCATTTAGACAGATCGAGTTTAGAGTAACATATCTGAACTATCTTGTGGAGAAAACAAAGGGAACAACCACTTTCCTCCCAACCGTAGAACCGAGCAGCCACAATTTCTTGCTCGATTCACCCCCTAGCCTGACCATGAGTCCATAAGGGCGAACTTGGAAATCCCTCTGCAACATAGTCCTTCAATTCAGTCTCTTTTTCCTTGCCTCACATCTTTCCAATGTTCATAATAGCAAGTGGAAAAATAAAAAAAACTAGACTCTTTTTCCTCCAGCATGCTTAGGAGCGTCCTGCCTCCTCACATATGCTTATTTGTAACTTGCCTAGGTCTTTTCCCTTTCTTGGGATTTTTGCAGCTTCCTAAATCCCTGATTTTTAGGGGCTACCAATGGCCAAATAATTAGTTTTCCACTTGTAAAAATCAGCCCAAGGGTAGTTCCAACATGTTCCCCACTCATGGAGTCATGGTCAGCTACTTGTAACATGGTTGTTCCATTTGTCTTCCTGCAATCAATATAAAATATTCTATTTTTTAACAAGTATCATTGTCCAATATCTAGTTGGGACAAATCAGATCTCTGCCCAATAGTCAAAATCATTTATTACAATTATAAAATTTGAAATTCGGAATTGCCATAAATGGAAAAAAAAATTCCAATTTTGAATTTACTAAAAATGGAAATAAATTTCTAGCAATTT
Source organism: Picea sitchensis (assembly GCA_010110895.2). NCBI lineage: Eukaryota > Viridiplantae > Streptophyta > Pinopsida > Pinales > Pinaceae > Picea > Picea sitchensis. The sequence goes on along the minus strand of SNQJ01S0043882.1, from coordinate 108,188 downwards.
AAATTCAAAAAATATTTTTATTTTCTTTATTTTGGGGGATGTCACATCCTTTCCCCCTTAAATAAAACACTGTCCTTAGTGTTTGTTCCTTTCTTGGAACAGGATTGGATGAGATTTCCGCAATTCTCCTTCCAACTCCCAAGTGGCCTCCTCAAAACCAAAGTGCTTCCATTGCACCTTTACCTGAGAAACGACTCTATTCCGAAGTGCTATTTCTCTCCAGTCCAGAATGCACAGGGGTTCCACCTTGTACTTTCCTTCAGGTTCCACCTACAACAAGTTCCAATCAATCATATGAGTACGGTCATGAATATACTTTTTCAGCAATGAAACATGAAATACATTATGAATTCTTAGATTAGCCGGAAGTGCAAGTTGGTATGCTACGGGTCCAATTAGAGCTAATATATTGAAGGGCCCACAAAACCTAGGTGCCAACTTGGCACATTTCCCTAACTTTAGCGAGCTTTTTTGGGCTTTGACTTTTAAATAAACATGGTCTCCTATTTGAAATTCGAGGTGCCTTCTTTTTTTATCTGCATAACTCTTATGTCTGTCCTGTGCTTCTTTCAAGTTTTGTTGTACCTTTCTAACCATGTTCTCCATTTCTTGGAGCATTTCGGGTTCGACCATGAGCCTGTCAGCCGGGTTATCCTAGCTAATTGGAGTTGTACACTTCCTGTCGTACAATACTTCGAAAGGGCTCAATTTTGTTGAAGTTTGGTACCCATTGTTATATGCAAATTCTACCAAGTGTATATATAATCCTCCCACTTGTTTGGTTTTGTTCTTACGTACATGAAGAGAATATCCTCTATGATTTGGTTTTTCCTTTCAGTATGTCCATCCATTTGTGGATGATAACTTGTACTGAAATTCAAGTTGGTATGGAGCCTTGCAAACAATTCCTTCCAAAAGGCGGAGGTGATTTTTATGTCTCTATCTGAAATCACTGTTTTAGGAATACCAAGCAGTCTAAAGATTTCTTTCATGAATATTTTAGCAATGTTTATAGCTTTAAAAGTAGACTTTACTAGAATAAAGGGTGCATACTTACTGAGTTTATCTATTACAACCATGATAAATTCATTATGTTTATGAGTTTTAGGCAAACCTGTTATAAAGTCGAGTGATATAGTCTCCCATTTCCATTCTGGTACTGGTAATGGCTGTAAGAGGCCGACTGGATGCTTGTGCTCGGCCATAACCTGCTGACAATCTTGGCATCTAGCCAAGTATTCTGCTATTTCGCCTTTCATATTAGGCCAAAAAAATAGTTTCCTGAGTGCTGTTATTGTTTTCTAGTACCCTGGGTGGCCGGAATACGACTTCTTAGGTGCTTCGTCCAATATTTTCACCTTTAACCCTACTGAATCTGATATGCAAAGTCTGTTTTTAAATCGTAGTAGTCCCTTCTCATCGACACTTAGATCTGATTTATCTGAGTTCGCGGTAATATTTTGAAATTCTTCTATCATTTTGGTATAGTTTTCGTCATCAATACCTGTCGTCCTTATTCTTTCTTCCAGATCACTTTCTGCTCTGCTAATGTTCATCTCAAATAACCCATGGACTCTTCTACTTAAAGTGTCTGCTACTTTGTTTTCCTTTCCCTTGATATGTCTAACTTAGAAGTCAAATTCTCTTAAGAAGGATAACCACCTTGCTTGCCTTGCATTAAGATTTTGTTGGTTAAACAAGTATTTCACCCCGCTTTTGTCCGTTAATAATAGGAATCTTCTGCCCATTATGTAATGTCACCACATCTTTAAGGCGTGTATTAATGCTGCCAATTCTAAGTCATGAGTGACGTAATTTTGCTCGTGCTCTTTTAATTTCTGGGACTCATAACAAATAACATGTCCTTCCTGAGTTAGGACACCACCTAGCCCTTCTTTACTTGCATCGACACATACTGTGAAGTCTTTATCTGGGTCTTCTACTTTTAATATGGCTGTCATTGTCAATAATTCCTTTAGTTTGTTGAAGTTGTCTTGACATTTCTTTGACCAGTTAAACCTGGTTCCTTTCTTCTATAATGATGTGATAGGGTAGGCTATCTTGGAAAACCCTTTTATAAACCTGTGGTAGTATCCGGTGATTCCCATGAACGACCATATATCCACTACATCTTTAGGTATCGATGATTCCATAATGGCTTTCATCTTTTCCGGGTCTACGACACTGCCCTCTGCTAAAATTACATGCCTAAGGTATTGTATTTCCTTCTGATAGAAGTCACATTTGTTGAAGTTGGCATACAGTTTTTGCTTCCTTAACGTTCGAAAAACTATTCTTAAGTGTTCCTCATGTTCCTCCTCCATATTTGAATAGACCAGGATATCATCGATGAATACTACCACAAATTTGTCCAAGTACTCACTGAAAATACTATTCATTAGACACATAAATGTGGCTGGGGAATTAGTGAGTCCGAACGGTATGACTACCAACTTGTAGTGTCCATATCTTGTCCAAAATGCTATTTTGTTTATGTCCTCATCTTTTATCTGAACTTGATGATAACCGGATCATAAGTCCAATTTTGAAAAGATCTTGCCCCCCCCTACTTGATCGAACAGATCTTTTATCCTTGGTAAGGGGTATTTATTTTTAATAGTCATATTTTTCAGTTGTCTATAGTTGATATATAATCTTAGAGTACCGTCCTTCCTTTTCACAAAGAGGACTAGTGATCCCTAAGGTGAGACACTTGGTCTGATATACTCTTTGTCCAACAATTCTTGTAATTGTATTTTTAATTCTGTCAGTTCTGGTAGACTCATCCAGTAAGGTGCCTTTTAGATAGGGGTAGAACCGAGTAACAGATCTATGGAGAAGTCTATTTCCCTTCGAGGGGGTAATTCTGGTATCTCATCTACAAACATGTCTCTGAAATCACATAAGACAACAAAGTCTTCCAACTTTGGCTTATCCTTCTCTTCTGCTAGACTCATCACTTGGATGGCATAAAATTGACATCCTTTTCTCACACATTTCTTTAGTTGCATCGCTGAAATTTGTCTAACTGATACCGGTTTTGGTATACCTTGGGTTGTCCTGGTGGTTCCAGAATCATCTTTATAGCTAAGTATCTTTGTATAACAATTTAATATTGCTTTGTGTTGTTCCAACCAGTCCATCCCAATAATCATATCATAAGATCCTAGTGGTAGGATGTTCAGATCGGTCCTTATATTTTGACCATCTAGGCTGAACTCAAAATCTGAAATGTAGTCAATTACTTTCCTTTTTGTACCTGTCGCTAGTTGCACAAGCCATGATTTTTCATGCTTCAGTCTCTTAAGTTTGTTCGACTCTACTACTTTTGGAGTAATATAGCTTAATGTTGCTCCGGGGTCAATTAAAACAGAAATTCTAGTGTCCTGGATTTTACCTTTGATTTCCACCACTGAGGATTGGTGGTCAGCTTGTCGTCCATCGACGACTGCATTTATCCGATGTAGGCTCCTACCCATATCTCCCACTGTCAAGGCTTCTTGTAGGTTATGAACAACAGTTCTGTTTGTTGAACTCAAACATGGGCAGTTCCTCCTAAGATGAGGTTCTCCACATTCCCAACACTTCAATGGTTCACAAAAGTTGTCCCCAAACCTCTTTGCTCCCAGGTTTGCTAGTTTACCGCTTCCTTGAGCACTCAGAGGATTGGAGTGAAGGTCCTTTCTTGGAAAATGCTTCGCTGTATTCTGATAAGGAGTTGGCTGGTATCCCTTCTTCTACTGGTTCATTTGATCTTTTTTCTTGTATTTCCAGGCCTCGGGAAACTCTGCCCATTGTTTATACTGGTCGTAGCACATTTGCACTTTTCTGAATACTTCACTTAAGGATTTGGGGTTGTCAAACTCAATTTTGTCCTTGTAGGACTGTGGTAGATAGCTTATAAATACCTGAATTTTTACTTTCTCCTCACGGATGTATGGTATGAATCTTAGCAGATCCATAACTTTATTTATAAGATCCTCTATCGTCATCTGTCTGAGTCATAACTCATTAAATTCCTTCGTCTTTCTTTCATAATAATTTTCTGAAAGGTATTGTTTCTTAAAATACTTCTTCAAGTCAGACCATTCCAATTGTTTGTCCTTTAGGCCCTTGGTCAATTTCAGATCTTGCCACCAAATACTAACCTTCCCTTTCAGATTGTAGATGGCCATCCTAAGCTTCATGTTGTTGGAATAGTTATAGATTTGGAAATAATTTTTGATGTCCAATAGCCATGCCTCTGCCTCTTCTCTTATCCTGGATTCCCCGTTAAAGGTAGCGGGTTTAATCTTTTTTAATTATCCTTCAAGGTGGTCTAGTTGTTTTCTTTTTCTGTCAGTTTTTGTTCCATCCTCAGCTGGAGGTGTTCCTTCAGACTCATTTTTTTGTTTCTGGCCCTGAGTTCTTGGAGGCTCTCTTGCGGACTTCCTCATCGTTATTATTCTCTTCTGGGCTTTTCTTGGTCACTATACTGCCCAACAGGACTTCGTTTATCTCCTATTGTTCTTGTTGTTCCTTCTTCAAATTTTCAATGTCATCTTTAAAGATCTGTAGTGTGTTGATCAGGTTCCTCATTGTTTCCAACACTTCGGTGGGTGAGCTTCCATCACTATTCTTCCTTGTATCTCCAGGAGTTCCTTGCTGTGGATTTTCTTCCATCCTGTTTTCTGCATTGTCTCGATTTGCCATACTTATTCACCAAAAAAGATAAAGTTTTCTGTCTATAACCACACCATTTATTAGTTTTTTTTTTTTATCCAAAACAAAATATATACTAAGCACTACAGTGGTCTTGTTCAGGCACAGTGTTGTAACTTTCGCTCTGATACCATATGTAGTAAACCTCAAATTTATCATAAAAAAAATAAAAATTCCTAGGGATATTATCCTTTAAATTTTCATAAGATGGGTGTTTACATCTCCTTTTGGCTTGGAATGACCCTTGAACGTATCACTTTAGCACAACGAGAAGTTTCAATGAAAAATAAAAAGCCTTTTCCTAAACTCCTATATCATGCTATATAAATGTTGATACTTAGGTTTATTTGCCCATACACAAAGATTGTATTTCCACTTTCCTAATTAAGGGAGTTGGGCTGGAGTGGAGCTTGCACACACCATGTTATAACTCTAACATTAATTACCTATACTCTTACCTAGCTGAGTTGACATTAGGACTAAGGGTGGGTAACCATGCACTTCTCTCTGATGTAACATTTTGGTTATGATATGATTGGTGTCTTCCATCATAACGAACAGTTCCCGACTCATCCCACTTAGGTCACTGTGTAACTAATTAAATACCACTTCATGTTCAGTTGTTGTAACGAGAGGAGCACTTCAGAGAGTTGAGTTGTAATGACCGATCATGTACACTGGACAATCATGGATATACAACGTATCTTTCACATTTAAGGAAGGCACGTGCATCTGACAGGGGGAGTTAAGACTCTAACTTGGAATTGAATTGGCCTCCATCTTGACGCCTCGTCCCCTGTTCTTCCCAATCGTGATGCACCATTAAAATGATAGCACATGGCTTGTACTTCTGAATGGTTAAGGGTGTTGATCGTCCCTCTAGGGTTTGGCAGTCTCATTCTTGCTCTTGTGATTTCGTAAAGGAGGTTCTGTACTGAGCATTGTTGCACAGGAAAGGGTTGTCACCTCTATGATCCTCATTGGTGCAGTCAACATCAATCCTCTGTCTACCTGGTAAGACCCTATGGAACTATCGAACCTCAGTTTTAAAAAGGAAACACAGGGTTCATGAGTGTGATTAGGAGAATTTTTACTTTCTGTAGTAGGAGTTAGAGTTTATGTGATCTCTCTCGTCATTCCAGTGTAGACCGAGGCAGATATTAAAACTAAGAATCCTTACTTTATACCATCTTGGCCATGCACCCTCTATTTGTTTCCCATGGATTTCTTCCCACTCTTTCACTTAACTCTGAGAATGGAAACTATTTCAGAGGCAAACATGTGTAGCACCGAAAGGGTTTATCCATTCGTTGTAGAGAGACACAAGGGTCTATCGTACTATCCTCCTCTGTGTTTGATGCATTCTATTTGTAGTATAGTGATGGCCTGCTGGTAAATTATTTCTAGAATACTTCCTGGCAAGTTGATTGTTCGTATCTATCTATCTATCTATCTATCTATCTATCTATCTCTATATAATGTTGTTTCTTAGATTCTTCATATTTGTTCATGCAAAATTCTATTTATGTAAGATTGATCTTCTTGAATTTGCAGTATTACTTCCTCTATTAACTTTTTTTGTTTAAAGCTCTACATGAAAAGGGGCATCGTTGTATTAATGATGGCACTTTGTTTTGTTTCGAGGTACCCACTGTTATCACTCCAAGAAACCCTTTGTGGTTGCAGACCAAAGGTGATTGGTAACTTATGAAATAAATGTTTTTGTATTTTGAAAAGGTGGATCAATGGGATAACTCAATTCAACTTATAACATTCAGACATCAAAGTGATAAACAAATAAATAGTGCTCTCCAAGATTGGTTAAATAGTAAGATAGCTTTCAGTGGATGAAGAAAAGATTGCTCATAAACCAGTGAAAAGCAGGGTCTAATAAACAACCAAAGGGACTGATTATAATGTCATGAACCAAACAATAGGATAACAGCTATTCAAGGTTTGACAACAATATAACAGTGAAGAAGAAATATGGAAACTGCCACC
>SNQJ01S0043882.1:67733-78637 GCA_010110895.2 Picea sitchensis | reverse complement strand
TCTTTGTTTTCTTTCCTTGTTAACAATGCTTGCATAATGTGTTTCTTTGATTTGTGATCTGGGACATTTCTCTGATTTCTTCCTTTTTGTTGACTTTGACAAGGTTATCGAATTTTATGTGACCCATTCTTTTGTTCCATAGTCTGACTTCATCTTCCTTTCCTAGACAACATTTTTCATTTCCAATTTCACTTCGTACATATATGTTTCTTGAATTTCTTACAATTGTTGCAATCAATTTTCGTGTACTGGCTTTTCTTATCTCACACTTTTGTGAATTGAGAAAAAGTTTATGACCCTAGTCACACATTTTACTTACACTTAGAAGTTTATGTTTCATATCTCCCACTAGTAGAACATGTTTTGCCTTGGTATTCTTGTTTCCAATTTTGACTGTTCCCTTTCCAATGATTCTATGTGAGTTATTATTTCCAAAATAAATAGATCCATCTCATTCCTTTCTCAATGTTAGAAACATGTCTTCATCACCTGTCATGTGCTTTGAGTTACCACTGTAAAAATACCACCCATGTTTATTGTGTTTATGTTGTAGAGTGAGTGTGCATTCTTCATTTTTATATTGATTATGCTTTCTTATCCATATTTTGTGCTCAGGTTCTTGTCTATGATTGTTTTTATTTTGTTGTGATTCTCTAGGAGGCACTGTCACTCTACAATATTTGGTTGTGTGTCCAAAGTTGTTGCACTTGTATCATACCACTTCAGTGCTCAATGATTCAAACCTATTATAGTTTCTTCTTTGTGTTTTACTAGGCCTTATTGGATAACTATTTTCTGCATGACCTTCAAAGTTGTTTATGTTCCTGCTATTACCTATGAAATTTACAACTTGATGTCGAAAATTATTACATGCATAACATAAACCAAAAAAGATAGTTTGATACCTTGTAGTTGAAGATATTTTGAAAGGAGTTATTCTTCTAAATCCTTCTTATTCGTGAGGTCTTCCTGATTATGAATGTCACTGATTTTGAAATCTAAATCTTCTAGGTGGAGGAGTGTCCCTGTGATCTTCCCTGTAAAACTTCGTGTCTCCTCTGACTCTCTCTGCATAGCTTCTTGGTTGTCTTTTTTGATCTATAGTTTTGGAGATTGGTCCTTCTTTTGTCTGATTGTATCCTAGCCCAGACTTTTCATGATGTGGCCTCTGACTCTTGATAATGTTATCAAAAACCTTTTAGTTGTTCTGCATGTTTTTTCTATTGAAGGTCTTTTCTCAGTGTAACAATGTCTGCTTCCAAATTTTCAATGATCATGTCCTTTTCTTCAAACTTTTCTTAAAGTGATTCTTCAATTCTTTTGTCTTGTTCAACTTGAATTTTTAAACTAGACATCATCTGCTTCAATTCTTTTGAGTTAGAATTTTGTGTTTTCTCTTTTTTTTTTAGTTCTTCCTGTAGTGATTTGTTTTTCTTCTTTTCCCCTTTTTTAACATATATGATACTCAAAAAAAAATTTGTTTAGTGAACTTATTCCTCTTCATATTCTTCTTCTGTTTTTTCTTTATCATATTTTTCTATTGCTATGAATATAACTCTTTCTGTCTCACTTTCACTGACTTCATCTTCGTCTGATGTGGAGCTATCTTCTTTGGTGCAGAAACGTTTCTTAAAGACTTTCTTTTTTGTTCTTTTGGCTTTACATGTTTGTTTTCTATTTGAATCATCTTCTTCATTCATTTTATTTTTCTTATGAGGACATTTGTTAACAAAATGGTCAATACCCTCACAATTAAAAAAAATCAATGGAAGCTTACCTCTACATTTGTCATCGGTTCCCTTTTCAGTTTTCTAACGAAGTTGGATACTCCTTTATCGTCTTCCTATATGTGACTGTCGTTGCTATCTTCTTTTTCCTTTTTATTCCCATTTTTCTTTGACTTCTTGGATGCTTTGAATGTTGTTTCTTTTAAACCTAGATTATCTTGTTAATTTCTCATTTCATAGGCTCTGAAAATTCCATGTAGTTCATCCATGCTTATTGAATCCAAATATGTTCTTTCTTCTAGTGTTGAGACCACAGGATCAAATCTAATTGGAAGAGATCTTAGTACGTTTTGAACAATTATATACTCATCAACTTATTCTCCCAATCATCTAATTGCATTGTGAGACAATTGGCTTAGGTTGATGGACATTTGGTTTGGATTGTTGGTTGTCATTGATGTCAACAATTAGTCATGATAACATTCATTGTTATACTCATAATCCATGTTTCTATCTCTCCCCCTTTGACATTAATGGAAAATGGTTTCTCCCTTTGGGGTTGATCCCTGACTAAACTCTCCTTGGGGTTTCTCCGCATGTCTGAATTCCTTTGATATTTATCTGTGTTTGTAAGCCTATGATTACTGTCTCTCCCTTCATATGAATAATATCTACAACTTTGACAAAGGATATCACTCTAATGCAACACTAAAGTCATATCTCAGAGTAAATAAGACATACACAATGAAAAATCATACACATGTACAATACACAAGTATTTTTACGTGGAAACCCAATACGAGAGAAAACCACATAATGTTTTTTCTAATATGCCTTTAAGGGTTACATTCATTGGAAGAACCAACTTCCTTTGTTCTCCAGCTGCAACTGAAAGGAGGCTTCAACCCCCTATATTTTCCAGATACAACCTGAGGGAAGCTCCAAGTCCCCTATTCTTTGGCTACACCTAGAATGAGGCTACAACCCCCAATGTTATTCAGCTACAACTGGAAGTTTGCTAAACCTATACAAATATATGTCAACAACCTGTAACGAACCTGTACCAAAGACCTGTGATCAACTTGTACCTGTAACCTTCATGTACCAGGAAAAACTCACAGTATGCAACATGTTTGTGCTTGATCTCGCGTATGTACGTGACTTGTCTATATTGCATCCTGCGTATGTACACGACCTATGTATATTGCAACCTACAAACGCCTTCTAAAAACTAGGGTTTTCACCTTCCTAAAAAAATATGACCCTTTGTTTCCTCTATCACATCAATATGCAACCTGACATTGTGTCCAAAATGTAGTTGTGCCTTATGCATACATCCTCATAATATCCCTTAACCAAGTGCATCTATATATCTCTAGTCATGTGTCATACATGTGTGTATAATCATAAACAAGTGTAATAACCCTCACATGGAGCAGACATCAAACCCTCATTGATATAAAACCTCACACTACATCAACAACTTCACAACCATTTCACAACTACAATATCTCAATCAGGTACCACAAAAACCCTTAACCATATGCCAAGAAATACAAGATGTGCCTCAAGACTAAGAAGAAGATGTACCAATGATAGATATCAAATATATCACCACTATATTTATGTGATCTAATTTATACAGTAAGTGCCATACAACCAATAGCCTCTCTAGGGAAAATCCTCAAACCTCCATAACCATTTATCATGTAGACAACAAAATCCAACTACATATAGAAACAAGGCATACCTTTTGAACCTGTAGATAGATTTGATGTACTTGAGCACTCTAGACCTTCCTAGGAGCTTGCTTTCAGACTCTATAGTCATGACATCTTCATCTCCCTGAGTTTTCATGAATTTTCCCAACTGTACGCGACCCTTCCTTCTTCAGCATGTTTATGTACATGCTCTATTCTCCTTCAACCTACGTGTGCACACACTATGTTCCATTGTAGCCTTCATACACCTCATAAACCAGGGTTTTTTCAATATTTTTGCAATTCCAAAAATTTTGCTGTCAACCTTTCATGCTACCTCAGACTTGCATAACTTTAGATGTATCAGTGACTACCTGTAACAAACTTGCACAATAATATATATTCAATGTGCTCAATAGGTTCTAATAGGATATCCTTTCTCTCTTATTTATACTTCCATGTAGCTTCCTCAAGGGGTTACCTTCTAACAAACTTAACCCAATTTCCTTCTTTTAGGACTAACCTGCTTCTAACCATTTGTCCACTTCTAACCCACTTTGCTACAAATAGTTAATTCTCCACTTTTAGTTGCAACTAAATTATTTTTAATTATTTTCTTATTGCAACAACTTAACCCATGATTAACTCATAGTTTCACCCATTTGACTAATCAATTTTTTTTAGGAGCTTCTATAATAATTTGAGTTCTTTGACCTTTTAGATAATTTATGAGGGTTTTCCAACTTCACAAGAAAATAAATCTCTAAATGTGAGGAGTTATGTGAAGTTCCACATATCACCGGAAATGGCATGACATGTACTATCCATCTAGAATACTTTTACCTGCAAATATATTAATCTTCATACCATTACACCTCAATCAAACTGAAGTCCCTTAACCATGTTTTTGGGGCTACCTGAATTTTCTATCAGACTTTCTTCAAGGGTTGATATCAATGAAAACCAACCCAATTAATCAACAATATCTCTCTTTGGCATTAATGGAAACACTTTGATGCAACATTGAAGTCATATCGCTCATGCTGCCATTGTGACCATGACTCCTCCTGGAAACATGCCTATTTTATCTCTCTCCAAGAATATAAATATCTATCCTGCTGGGCCAAGGAGGCCACCTAGGGGAATGCCCACCTAGGGCGCACAAGTCAATTACCTAGGCGCAACACTTCTTCACTTTTTGATGATGAATTAAATATATGTAAAATAAATGGTTCCCTTGGTATATAAGGTGAACCAGGACTAAAATAAATCATTATTACCTTTTCTTCTGAAGCTATGTGTCTTGGTTGTTTCCTTTTTTGAGTTTGCATTTTACATTCACAACAATTTTGTTTTTAGGGTTTCTAAAGAATAACTAGTGTGGCTTCCTTCATGGTTGCCTCCTGGTGACTCCATTTTCCATGCTTCCACCTCTAAGATAAAGCTTATCTTATCAGTTATCCACTCTCTCAGGGAGAAATTTATTTACCTCGATTTTTTTGAGGCAGAAGGGAGGGAACACCAACTAGGGTTTTCACCCTTGTTGGTTTATTCTTTGTGGGAATGAAGTGAGTGTGCCCTCTTCCATGGTTGAACTGGGATTCTCCCATTAATCCCCGGAGGTCACTCTGAGATATCAAAAACCTCTTTGCCACTCTCACGTCACCCTAGTCTGGATCCTCATTTTCTTGCTCACCCAAACTAATGGTGTGCCCTTGTTCATATTTTCGCCCCTGAGGAGATTTTTTGGTGAAAGGTTAAGCTATGTCTTGAATGGTCACCTTATCCTGTAGAAAAACTTCTTGGGAAGATCAATTTGTATCAGAGAATCAAGATCCATGGAAAATCTTCCGATCTTGAAGATTGAGCCAAATTTTTTTTTGGTGTTTTCATGAAATAATCCATACTTTGCCCATTCCAGGGTTTCCATTTTATGCAAGAACATCCACAGATATCATAAGCCCCAAGGGCACCCACATATCCATTTCCATAGAGAGAAGCTCAACAGATCTAAAACAATACAAATCTCTCACTCTAGACTAGTTCAAGCTCTGTTGCCTTAGTGTTTTAAGTCCTTTGTTCTCAAAACAGAGTCCTATGTTCAACATTGCAACCTAGGGGTGCCTTTTCTCTTGAGATGGCCTCACAATGCCTCCACACAAAGATCCTTTGGCAGTCGAATCAGATTCCAACACATCAAATCCCATCCAATATCTTACCTCTTTCCTCAATGATCTGCTCGTAATGTAACAACAAAACAATCCATATCCATTCTGATTGGACACTCGAATAAAACTACCCAAGTTTGTTTGAAAAACGAATGGTGAAATGGTGGATTCTTGGATCCGTAGCCTATCCACCTATTTCAATACATGTTCATGCCCTACCGAGGAAACAAAACTCCATATTGTCACCTTGCAACTAGAAGGACTGGAAAAAACATGGTGGGATACAGAGCAAGAGAAGACCACATTTGTGATAGAGATTGGGGATGCTCTAAAATCCTCTACTTCGCAACCCATCAAAACCTGGGCTCAACTTTCCGAAGCTTTGAGAAATCGCTTCTACCCACCTGTGTATGTGCAATCCTTATGGATAAAATGGCACCAACTTCGACAACTCCCTTCACAAGGAGTGCAAGGGTACATAGACTTCTTCTGCAAGATGTGCCTCTTACTTCATGTTCCAGATCTCGAAGAGGTATTCATATTAAAATTTGTGGATGGTTTATTAATTCAATTTCATCGAGAAGTAGAGTTGTTTAAAAATCCAACTTTAGATAAAACATTTCAGAGATCTTTGGATATAGAAAGGAAATTCACTCCTAGAGGTCGTATTCCTCAGTCCCGCCCTTACACCAACCCCCCCACCCACCCGCCTCTCAACCATCCAGCTCCCATCCCTCATCTCTCTTTCCACCTCCTCAAACTCAAAAACCCACACCCAATACAACAACAAGGACACCTTGGTGCTCATTCCACAAAACTACTTCACACAATTCATCAGATTGTCGAATCCTCCAAAATATAAAAACAAACAAAACTCTATTCACCGATCTCATTACGCCTTCCCAAGTAGAATATACCATAGAATTTCCTCTGGACAATCCCACAGAAGTAGATCCCTCATTGATTCTAATGACCCAGGAAGATTTGAATGCATCCACCCAACCCCTCTTCACCCATAACTGCCAAATCAAAAACGCCTTGGCTTTACTGATTATGGACAATGGAATCCATAACAATTTGGTGTCTCAAGCCCTTGTCAACTTACTTTATCTTCTCACCAATCCACATCCACAACCCTATCAACTCGTATGGGTCCAAAAGGATGGCCCTCGCCTCCTATTTTCCAAACGTTGTCTCGTCACTTTCGCCATAGGCCAATTCAAAGATACTTTCCTCTGTGATGTCTCCCCCTTGGATTGTGCGGATTTGCTACCTGGTATCCCATACCAAACCCAAATAAATTCTATCTATCTAGCCAAATCCCGCTAGTACAAATTACGAAAGAAGGCCACACTTATATCTTAACTGCAGCAAAACCCAAATACCACATGTACACTTAAGCCAATGTATCTCTCTCTATTTGGTGTGCCCAACAACACCAAAAAATACAACACACCCTCTTCTTGAAAATATGACTCCCCTCCTCCACTAGTTCGCAGAGGTATTTCAACCTCCGGAGGGACTTCCCCCCTCTCGCCACATTGACCATTCAATTCATCTCATCCCTGGATCTTACTTACCTAACACCTCTACTTAAAGGTTGGACCCGTTAATAAACAAAGGAAATGGAAAGACAAATGACTGACCTCATCAACTCTGTCCACATCCAACCTTCATCTTCTCCCTATTCTTCTGTCGCCTTTGTCATCCCTAAACGAGATACCTCAAAAATGCGCCTTGTCACTGATTATCGAGCCTTGTACAAAGCCACAATAAAAAATCATTACCCCCTTCCCAGGATTGAGGAACTACTCGACACCCTTCAAGGAGCTAAGTGGTTTACTAAATTGGATTTGACAGCCAGCTACCATCAAGTTTGAATGAACCCAAATGATGTTTGGAAAACAACATTCAAGACCAAATTTGGTCTTTTTGAGTGGAAAGTCATGCCTTTTGGTCTCACCAATGCCCCAACATGTTTGACAAGGTCTCCAAATTCTCCAATAACACAAGTTGGAAGTCAAAGAGAAGAAATTATATTTTGGTTAGACTTCAGTCCCCTATCTCAGCTTTGTGGTCATCTCAGAGGGTATTCAACTAGATCCAGCTCACATCCAAGCATTGAAACAATGTCCTCTACGTTCTTCAGCTAAGGAGTTGAAAATATTTTTGGGTGGCATCAGTTTCTATCGTAATTTCATTCCCTCTTTTTCAAATGTTTCTCGACCTTTCCATGAGCTCTCAAATACCATGGAAACCATTCCTATTGTTCCTATAGAGTATGAAGTTTTTTCTTTGGATGCAATAGATTTCTTGGTTAAGCGGATCTCAAATGGGAAAGATAAGGACATTGAAGGATACGAAGAGGAAATTTTTAAAATCGGAGGGACTATCCTCATCCCTCACATACACAAGATCTTCAATTTACTAGTCAAACAAGGATTCCCTAAACCCTAGAAACATATCCTCATTGTACCTATTTTTAAAAATGGGGCACTTATTTACTCTTTGATATGAATTCAATGTTGCATAAGAGTGATACCATTTGTCAAAGGAGGATATATTATTCATATGAAGGGAGAGAGAGTAATCAGAGGATTATAAATGCAAATAAATATTAAAGGAATTTAGACAGAGGGAGCATCCCCAAGGAGAGTTCAGCAAGGGGGAGCATTGATCCAGGGGATCAAATTTTGCTCAAAATTCAAAGTGTTCGGAATCACTTCAAATCGAACGGGTGTGTAGGACTCCTCATCACGAACCCAACGCAACTCAAATGGGTTCAAATAGACGTTGGATGAGTGAGATATCACATTCTTTTCAAATTGTCAGATAAGAAAAAAAAATTTGCTAACTGTACAGTCCGTACAGATGCTGAGTTGGAAGGGATGTACAACACATGGCAGATGTTGAGTTGGCAGGGCGATACAACATGTGGCAGGTGTTTATTGGCAGTCATATGGATGAATTAGAGTTCGACACGTGGCATATTTGTGGCGAATGAATTAGTGACACGTGGCCCAATCAAGGGTTGCCACATGTCACCTGGTCAATGGTTAAAATTTGTGGAGGCTGCAGGACTCGACCCCGCGACCTCTGGGTAGGGGTATAGCTTTGGGAAGGGCCACCCAATCAACATGCCCACCATGTATTTCTTAATACTATATGGTTTTGAGTGTATTTAAGTTTGAAATGTGTTATGGTTGGGCACGTTCTAGGCCAGGGCTAAGCCCCGGCCCCCTTTCACATGTGGACCGACATACGACCACCCGCACACGTGTTTCAAATGGATTCGGAGCCCCACGTGCCTGGACACTTGGCGCTTAACATTTGGCTTTAAAAATCAACCCTTTTATGTGTGGAGGTGCGAACATTTGACCCATATGCCCAACGGTTTTGCGGTTAGGGGGCTAGGTTCCCTAACCATCCTATAGCTTGCACGTTTTTTTGGTTATGTGCCCAGTGCTAGGTTTTAGCACAAAAATGAGTGAAGAGGCTAGGTTGGAAACACAGAGGTGCAATTTGGCGATCTGGAGACCACAAGTTTGAAGGGGAACTTCCAGGAAGCCTATCTTCTTCAATTTTTGGCCAAATCTGGTGTCGAAAAAGCTCGGCTAGGGGTTTTTGGAAATTCTGAAGCCATTGCAGCCATCTATTTGGGATTTTTAGCATTGTAAAGCACATATTTTATCACTTTGAGCAAATAATATAGAAGATCCATTGGAAGATGGACTAGGAGATGTAGCCCAAGAGAGGGGTGAACTCCTTTATCATTTTTTGTGTTATGTGTTTACTGTTCACTGTATTTTGTTGGTTATTATTTCATCTTCAATGTGTAATTTCCATAAAAAATTGTGTTTGAAAATTGATCCTTTTGCATAAGAACACTAAAATAAAACTTGCAAATATTTTCAAGAATACAAGCCTTTATCATTTTCAGATCAAGTTGGTATCAGAGCTTAGGTTTTTGAAGGCTTGATTATTTTCAAGTGTTTTGTTTTCTCATGCTCACAAGGTTGAAACTCACAAGAGGAGAAGGTCACCTTGTAGAGCCAAGTTCTCATCCTTCAAGAAGAAATATTATATCATCACCTCAAGCTTCAAGGAGGCATTGACCAAGTATGGCTCATTAAGAGAGTCATGAAAATATTCCTACAGAAGATGAAGATCTCAGAAAGGTTGTCATGGAAATGAGAGAAATGATGAAAGTCTTGATGGAAGAAAAGAATACAAGGTTGCAAGGTGAAGGCTCCAACGCTTCAAAGAAAAAGGGGGATAGTGGTTATAAAACTCCAAAAGTAAATGGAGGGAATGGTGCTTCTCCACCTCCCTCACCTCCATCTTCCTCTTCTTCTTCCAGTTCACAACCTCTTCCAAATTCTCCAAGGGAACATGGGAAAATTCCTCCACAAATTCCTTTTCTAAAGCTTGATATTAAATTTGAATTGCCAATGTACAATGGAGAGGTAAATGCTGAGAAATTAGATAACTGGATTCGTTAGATTGAGGTGTATTGTAGGATACACAAAATTCAAGATGATGAAACTAAGATTCAACTTGCTTCTTTAAGATTGGATAGTGAAACACTCATTTGGTGGGAAGCCAAGACTCAAGAGGACATGAATAAACATGGTAAAATTTTAACCTCTTGGAATGATTTTATTGTTGTAATTAAAAAACAATTTTACCCATTGGCATATAAGAAAAAAGCTATTATGGATGGGAAAAATTTTAGACAAGCTAAAGGGAAAAATTTGCAAAGATTTACTCAAGAATTTAGGAGAAGAGATTTGGTTTTGGTAGTAGATTTGTCTTCTCAAGAAACTTTACTCAAATACATTGGAGCTTTACATAGTTACTTGAGACATACAATACTCATGTTTAACCCTTCAAATCTAGATGAAGTTTGTGTTCAGGCAACTCATTTGGAAGCAAGAGGAAGGAATGAAACTCTTGAGGGTAGCAAGAAGCCTTTCAGTCATGGAGACAAAGGAAAGAGGAAGTTCAAGGGCAATGGAAAAAATAATGCTGCTGTTAAGAAAGAGGGAGAAAAATTTACATGAAAACATTGTTCAAAGGATGGCCATGATGAAAACCATTGTTGGAAACTTCATCCTGAAAGAAGACCCAAAAATTTTGGCAATAAAGGGAAGTCAAAGACTGCTACAACCATACAACATGATTTAGGTTCTGATTCGGGTGATGAAACAAAAATTACAGCCATGGGTTATCAAGGTAAGGGTTCTATTGCAAGTACTAGTTCTTCAAGTAATAGTAATCTCAATGAAACTCGACAAGAAAAAGAAAGA
>SNQJ01S0043882.1:35915-64713 GCA_010110895.2 Picea sitchensis | reverse complement strand
GATGATCAAGAAGAACATGTTCATATTCCTTCTATAGATGATTTCTCCCCAGAATATCTTACATAACTACATGAAGACACAATCCTTGACAGGAGAATGAGAACTTCAAAATGGGGAAATGTGGAATATCTTCGAATTGGTCTTAAAGACACAAATCCAAGCAAATCCAATTGGATTGAGGTTGGGAAGGTGAGGGAACTATACCCTCATCTTCAGATAGACTGAAAGTAGAGTTTTGGAGGTCCAAAAGCTTTCTAATGGGGAGGTGTGATCTAGGGGATCATTTTTTTCTCAAAATTGAAAGTTCTTGGAATTGCTTCAAATCAAATGGGTGCATAGTCCTCATCGTCACGAACCCAACGCAACTCGAACGGGTTCAAACGAACATTGGATGAGTGAGATATCGCATTCTGTTCAAATTGTCAAACAGGTAAAAAAAATTTGTTGACTGTACAGTCCGTACAGATGCTGAGTTGGCAGGGTCGTATGACACGTGGAAGATGCTGAGTTGGCAGAGCCATACAACACGTGGTAGGTGTTGATTGGCAGTCATATGGACGAATTAGCGTCCGACACATGGCCCAATCGAGGGCTTCCATGTGTCACCTGGTCAATGGTTAAAATTTGTGGAGTTTGCAGGACTCGACCCCGCAATCTCCGGGCAGGGGTATAGCTTTCGGAAGGGCTGCCAAATTGGCGCACCCACCATGTAGTTCTTAATACTATATGGTTTTGATTGTATTTAAGTTTGAAATGCATTATGGTTAGGCGTGGTCCAGGCCGGGGCTTAGCCCCGACCCCCATTTACATGTGGATCACCATACGACCACCCGCGCACTTGTTTCAAATGGTTTCAGAGCCCCACATGCCTGGACACTTGGCGCTTAACCTTTGGTTTTAAAACTCATCCCTTTTATGTGTGGAGGTGCATTCATATGACCCATATGCCCAACGATTTTGCAGTTAGGGGGCTAGGTTCCCTAAATGTCCTACAGTTTGCGTAGTTTTTCAGTTATTCGCCCGATGCTAGGTTTTAGCATGGAAATGAGTGCATAGGCTAGGTTGGACACACAAAGGTGCAATTTGGCGATCCAGAGACAACAAGTTTGAAGGGGAACTTCCATGAAGCCTATCTTCTTCAATTTTTGTCCAAATCAGGTGCCGAAAAATCCCAGCTAGGGGTTTTTGGATGTTCTGAAGCCATTAGAGCCATCTATTTTTCATTTTGAGCATTTTAAAGAACATATTTTATCACTTTGAGCAAATAATATAAAATATCCATTGGAAGTTGGACCAGGATATGTATCCCAAGAGAGGGGTGAACTCCTTTATCATTTGTTGTGTTATGTGTTTATTGTTCACTGTATTTTTTTGGTTATTATTGAATCTTGAATGTGTAATTTCTATAAAAATTTGTGTTTGCAAATTGATCCTTTTGCATAAGAACACTAAAATGAAAATTGCAAATATTTTCAAGAATACAAGCCTTTATCATTTTCAGATCAAGCCTCCCCAAAGGGAGATACCATTTCCCATTGATGTCAAAGAGGGAGAGATAGAAACATTGATTAGGAGTATAACCATGAATGTTATCATGACTAATTGTTTCCATCAATTTTGGTGTTTCCATCAATGAAACCCAACAATCCAAACCAATTGTCCATCAACCTAATCCAACTATCCGACAATGCAGTTAGAGGATTGGGAGAAGAAGTTGATGAATCTATAATTATTCAAAAGGTACTAATATCTCTTCCAATGATTGTTCATTATTTNCTGAATCAATACTGTCCAATATATACCACTTATTAATCCTTTTATTCTAGTTGGTCCAACTAGATCAATATGCACAATTTCCAGTGGTATCGTTGTTGAGTATTCCTTTGATTTGAGCTTGTTCCTTGTTTTCTTTCCTTGTTGACAATGCTTGCATAATGTGTTTCTTGGATTTTTGATCTGGGACATTTATCTGAGTGGTTCGTTTTTGTTGACTTTGACAAGGTTATCGAATTTTATGTGACCCATTCTTCTGTTCCATAGCCAAACTTCATCTTCCTTTCCTAGACAACATTTTTCATTTCCATTTTCACTTAGTACATATTTGTTGCTTGAATTTCTTACAATTTTTACAATCAATTTTCATGTACCAGATTTTCTTATCTAACACTTTTGTGAATTGAATATAAGTTTGTGACCTTGGTCACACATTTTACTTACACTTAGAAGCTTATGTTTCATATCTCCCACTAGTAGAACATGTTCTGCCTTGGTATTCTTGTTTCCAATTTTGAATGTTCCCTTTCCAATGATTCTATGTGAGTCATTATTTCCAAAATAAATAGATCCATCTCATTCCTTTCTCAATGTTAGAAACATGTCTTCATCACCTGTCGTTTGCTTTGAGTTACCACTATAAAAATACCACCCATGTTTATTGTGTTTATCTTGTAGAGTGAGTGTGCATTCTTCATTGTTATATTGATTATGCTTTCTTATCCATATTTTGTGTTGACGTTCTTGTCTATGACTGTTTTTATTCTGTTGTGATTCTCTAGGAGGCATTGTCACCCTACAATCTTTGGTCATGTGTCCAAAGTTGTTGCACTTGTATCATACCACTTCAATGCTCAATGATTCAAACCTATTATAGTTTCTTCTTTGTGTTTTACTAGGCCTTATTGGAAAACTATTTTCTACATGACTTTCAAATTTTTTTATGTTCCTACTATTAGCTCTGAAATTTACAGCTTTATGTCCAAAATTATTACATGCATAACATAAACCAAAAATGATAGTTTGATACCTTGGAGTTGAATATATTTTGAAAGGAGTTATTCTTCTAAATCCTTCTTCTTCATGAGGTATTCTTGTTTCTGAATGTCACTGATTTTGAAATCTAAATATTCTAGGTGGAGGAGTGTCCATGTGATCTTCCCTGTAAAACTTTGTGTCTCCTCTCACTCTCTCTGCATAGCTTCCTAGTTGTGTTTTTTGATATGTAGTTTTGGAGGTTGATCCTCTTTTTGTATGATTGTATCCTAGCCTAGACTTGTTATGATATGGCCTCTGACTCTTGATAATGTTATCAAAAACCTTTGAGTTGTTCTGCATGTTTTTTCTGTTGAAGATCTTTTCTCAATGTAACAATCTCTGCTTCCAAATTTTCAATGATCATGTCCTTTTCTTCAAACTTTTCTTTAAGTTCTTCTTTGATTGTTTTGTCTTCTTCAAATTGAAATTTTAAATTAGACATCATCTGCTTCAATTCTTCGGAGTTAGAATTTTTTGTTTTCTCTTTTGTTTTTTAGTTCCTCCTGTAGTGATTTGTTTTTCTTCTTTTCCCCTTTTATAACATCTATGACCCTCAACAATTCTTCTGTGTAGTCAGCTTATTCCTCTTCATATTCTTCTTATGTGTTTTCTTTATCATATTTTTCTACTGCTATGAATATAACTCTTTCTGTCTCACTTTCACTGACTTCATCTTCGTCTAATGAGGAGCTATCTTCTTTGGTGCAGAAAATTTTCTTGAAAACTTTCTTTTTTCTTATTTTGCCATTACATGTTTTTTTTCTATTTGAATCATCTTCTTCATTCATTTTATTTTTCTTATGAGGAAATTTGTTAGAAAAATGGAAAATACCATCACAATTAAAACAAATCAATGGAAGCTTACCTCTACTTCTGTCATCGGTTCCCTTTTCAGTCTTCTGACGAAGTTGGATACTCCTTCATCTTCTTCCAATATGTGACTGTCGTTGCTATCTTCTTTTTCATTTTTATTCCCATTTTTCTTTGACTTCTTGGATGCTTTGAATGTTGTTTCTTTTAAACCTATATTCTCTAGTTCATTTCTCATTTCATAGGCTTTGAAAATCCGATATATTTCATCCATGCTTATTGAAATCAAATCTGTTCTTTCTTCTAGTGTTGAGACCTCAGGATCAAATCTAATTGGAAGAGTTATTATTACCTTTTGAACAATTATATATTCATCAACCTATTCTCCCAATGATCTAATTGCATTGTGACACAGTTGGATTAGGTTGATGGACATTTGGTTTGTATTGTTGGTTGTCATTGATGGCAACAATTAGTCTAGATAACATTCATTGTTATACTCATAATCAATGTTCCTAGCTCACCTTCTTTGACATTAATGGAAAATGGTTTCTCCCTTTGGGGTTGATCCCTAACTAAACTCTCCTTGGGTTTTCTCCCCATATCTGAATTCATTTGATATTTATCTATGTTTGTAAGGCTATGATTATTGTCTCTCCCTACATATGAATAATATATCCCCTTTGACAAAGGCTATCACTCTGAGGCAACACTGAAGTCATATCGTAGAGTAAATAAGGCATACACAATGAAAAATCATACACATGCACAATACAAAAGTATTTTAACATGGAAACCCAATGCGAGAGAGAACCACACAATGCTTTTTCTAATATGTCTTTAAGGATTACATTCATTGGAAGCACCAACTTCCTATGTTCTCCAGCTGCAACTGGAAGGAGGCTTCGACCCCCTATATTTTCAGGATACAATCTAAGGGAAGTTCCAAGTCCCCTATTCTTTGGCTACAAACAGAATGAGGGTACAAACCCCAATGTTAGTCGGCTACAACTGGAAGGTGACTACAACTGCATATCCTTGCCCAGTCCAACCGCCCTGAAATATAAGTGAAATGATTAAACCACTGCCACACTTTCGCTGTGAGATATACTATTGTAAACCTGTACCAATATATGCCAACAACGTGTAACCAACCTATACACAAGACCTGTGATCAACCTGTACCTGTAACCTTCATGTACCAACAAAAACTCATAGTATGCGACATGTATGTGCTAGAGATCGCGTATGTACGTGAATTGTCTATATTTCATCCTGCGTATGTACACGACCTACATATATTGAAACCTACATGCGCCTTCTAAAAACTAGGGTTTGCACCTTCCTGAGAAAATATGACCCTTTGTTTCCTCTATCACATTAATATGTAACCTGACACTTTGTCCAAAATGTAGTTGTTCCCTATTCATATATCCTCATACATATCCCTTAACCAAGTTCATCTATATCTCTCTAGTCATGTTTCATACATGTGTTTATAATCATAAACAAGTGTAATAACCCTCACATGGACTAGACATCAACCCTCATTGATATAGAACCTCACACTACATCAACAACTTCACAACCATTTCACAACTACAATCTCTCAATCATGTACCACAAAAACCCTTAACCATATGCCAAGAAATACAAGTTGTGCCTCAACACTAAGGAGATGTACCAATGATAGTGTAATGTTCCCCAAAATCCCCATAAAATATATATATATATTTTTTTCTTTCGATTTTGATTTTATAGTTTCTCATTCATCATTTTCCACTATGTTTACTATTCGTCAATGTGCCTATAATACCACCCATATTGAAGCTTTATGGTGTATTTATAAGGATTTAATGGTTGGCTATTTCATCCCTATTCACAACATGGTTATAAATCTTATTCTTATTAACCCATTGTTGAAGGTTTAGGACTTAATATTTCTAGCATCATTTTACATGTTTAAATAAAAATTATACTTTCTATAAGATATAGTCACACTCTTCTTACTATACACTATAGTCTCACTTGAAAGGTGTCTTTTAATTTATTTAGCATGACTACGAACCTTGTGCAAGTATGCTAGTTTGTCTAAAAGTACATATAGGGTACTTCATGAAACCGTTAGGTTATGAATCCCTTCTCGAGAAGGTCCCATCACATAACCTTACTCATTAGTTGAGCACACCACAACGATTAGGGAGCTAGAATAGACCCCCTCTCATTCTGAGTATGTGAGGTATTCTCTCTCATGCATAGCCATTGTATGGGGCACAAGAAGTTGGAGTTATGTGGTTCGGTTTGATACTTGACACACATTACTCTTTCGTAATAGAATAATAAGCATTGGAGTAACTAGGTTTGGATGTGATTTTCCATTCTGAGTGAAAATAGACCTTTCCCTGGCCACATAGTGTCGGTGCTTCACATCATCCCCTTTCATTACTTCCGGGACAGATCCTTCCATAGTTATCACTGATAGTTTCTTGGTTCATATGACTTAGAGGTAAGAACCATTGACAGGGTTTCTATTATCTCTCTTCTCTTCATGTAAGACTCAAGAAAACTATGGAATTTTTGTTTTGTGAGCAAGGAGGATCACCATCTACTTTTCTATTATACAAGGTAAGCTTACTCACACCCACCATCCACATCTATGTACTAAATTTTATTTAGGTGACTGTTGACTAAAAGATTTTGTTGACTCTTTGGTTGTTCTCGGTATTTTTGAGGTTTGGAAATAGGGTTATCCAGACTCAGACTGAGTGTTTACCAAGCTTTGGGAGGATAAGTGAGAGTGTAGTTCCTGGTGGGAAAAACCCTTGTTATTTCCTGAGTTCTCTTCTTTGACTACTAGTTAACGGGACTAGGTTAAAGAATAATTGCATTAGCATCGGTAATACAGAATGAATAAGGCCCTTTATTCTTGACCCCTCTTATTTCATGAGGTAGGAGTAATACAGTAGGTAAGAAAGTCCTTTTAATCAGGTTTGTCATTTGTTTTCCGAGAAGAAAAGTTTCAAACATTTTGTCACCATACCTACTAACATACTTAGGAAAATCTTGGCCTGAGGGGTATCTTCTCGGATGGTAAATCTGAAATGTTTCCTATCCCGCATTGAGCATTTTAAATACAAAACTAGGCTTTTCTTCAAAACCCATTACTCTGTGGATCTTGTCGCGACTCCCATTGAAATTCTGTCTCTGTACTATTTTGTTTCTAGACCCTTTTTTGTCCTGCGTGTCTACATAATATGTACCCATAAGTAAGGTGGAACCTATGTGCATACTCAACTTTGATGAGGAAGGTAATACAATCATCTATGTATCACATAATATAGCCTGCAACTACATGGAGGCATTTGTTTTTCTTTCCATCATATTATTGCTATATGTAGGTGTAATTTCAAGCATAGTGTTGTGTTTAATTTGTAAGAACATTTTCTTCCACTGAATGATATTTGAATAGTATATATATATATATTGTTAAAACCCTACATGATGCAATGCAAATTCTCGTCGGCTTGGTTATGAAATCTCTGCACTGACTGTTGTACTTCCATTACTTTCTGCACTTCGAATTTTGGAAGGTTTAAATTCGATAGTTAGATATAGTATCGGTTCAGTGTGTAGGATTTATAGTGGGACTTCGTACATCATGACTTATGCCGTCTATAAGTTAAAGAAAGAATAACCTGTCAACTGTTTCAATTTATTTAGATTCGTTGACTGTTGTAGAAAGAAAATTTTCAACTGGTTAGTTTTGTTCTTTTTAAGATTGGCTATAATTCACTAGTGATGGGCCCTGTTTATGCAAGGGTACCCATCACGGAGTTACTTCACCACTCTCCCTTAGCCCGAACATCCATCCAGTCAGCAAGAGGTGGGAAATGAATATGACCCTCCTTGCCAAATGATAAGTGTCTCTCTGGAATATCCTATTTGTTTAAAAAAACATCAATCCTTTTAATGTTTCGATATATTTCATTCATGTACATATTGCTAATAATTATAGGATATAATTTTGCAGGGCTTCAGTCTACGCAAGTTTCGGATAACTGCCCCTTTTCTTGGCACAAAAGGTATTCAGGTTCCAAGCTCATATCCTCTCAGTTTTAACTCAACAGGTGCTAGGAAAATGGGCTCGTGGTTCCATCCAATTTTCTGTTTTCAATTATTTTTTTTCCGCCCTTAGTATTGTTAGGATGAAGTGTAACCCCTCTTGCATAAAGGTCCATGTTCGATTTGAGTTTGGTCAAACTATGTAATAATTTTCTTGATATTGAGCTACAGTCCTTATTGAATGTACTCGGGATGATATGGTAAATCATAGTGAGTTTGTCTCTTGATTATCGAGGAACAATTACTGTTAAAAAGAAATATTACATCCAAGGCATTTTGACTTATGTGTCCTCAATTTGACTATTCTGGCACTAATGTATTTACCAGAAATTAGCTATGGCAACAGAGTAATTGGTACTCCTTTATTTTATTTTTATTCGATTTATAGTGGTAAGAAATGAATTGTTGCCATGCCTAAGCCTAGGAAAATCCAAATCATATCGTCCCTACGAATGCATTAAAATTTTGGCTTCTCTATTTCAGAATAAATTTATTAGAGAGTTCAGTAAGGGGGAGCAACCCCAAAGGGAGATACCATTTCCCATTGATGTCAAGGGGGGAGAGATAGAAACATTGATCAGGAATATAACCATGAATGTTATCATGACTAACTATTTCCATCAATTTTGGTGTTTCCATCAATGAAAATAGGGGAGGAGTGTCCATGTGATCTTCCCTGTAAAACTCTTGTCTCCTCTAACCGTCTCTACATATATTATTGGTTGTGTTTCTTGATCTGTAGTTTTGGATATTGATCCTCTTTCTATCTGATTGTATCCTAGATCAAACTTGTCACGTTGTGGCATCTCATGGTTGATAATATTATCCAAAACCTTTGAGTTGTTCTGCGTGTTTTGTTGTTGAAGGTTGTTTCTCAATGTAACAATTCCTTATTCGAAATTTCCAATGATCCTGTCCTTTTCGTCCAAATGTTCTTTAGGTGCTTCTTTGATTCTTTTTTCTTCTTCAACTTGAATTTTTAGATTCGATATCATCTTCTCCAATTCTTCAAAGTTGGAATTTTTGTTTCCTCTTTTCTTTTTAGTTCTGCCTGTAGTGATTTGTTTTTCTTCTTTTCCGTTTTTATAACATATATGGCACTCAACAATTCTTTTATGTAGTCAACTTTTGCCTCTTCATATTGTTCTTTTGTGTCTTCTTTATCAAAGTTTTCTGTTGTCGTCAATAGAACTCTTTTTGTATCACTTTCACCGACTTCATATTCATCTAATGAGGAGCCATCTTCTTTGGTGCAAAAACTTTTGTTGAAGACTTTCTTTTTGATTCCGTTTCCTTTATATGTTTGTTTTCTATTTGAATCATATTCTTATTTTCTTTTATTTTTCTTGTGAGGAAATTTGTTAGCAAAATGACCAATACCACCACAATTAAAACAAATCAATGGAATCTTACCTCTATATCTGTCGTTGTTTCCCTTTTTCAGTCTTTTGACAAAGTTGGTTACTTCTTCATTGTATCCCAAGATGTCACTGCCGATCCTATCTTCTTTTTCCTTTTTTTGGACCTTTTTCTTTGACTTCTTAGATGCTTTGAATGTTGTTTCTTTTATACCTAGACTCTCATGTTCAGTTCTCATTTCATAGGCTGTGAAATTTTCATGTAGTTCATCTATGTTTATTCTGTCTATATCTTCTCTTTCTTCTAGTGTTGATATTCTTGGATCAAATCTCACTGAAAGAGATCTTAGTACCTTTTGAATAATTATAGATTCATCAACTTATTCTCCCAATCCTATGATTTCATTCATTGTTTCTTCAACTCTTAAGAAGTAAGCTGCAATATTCTCATCTTCCTTCATATTTAGCTGTTTAAATTGACTTATGCAAGTTTGAACCTTTGTATCCTTGACTTTTGCATCTCCTTCATAAATATTCTGAGGTGTTTCCCAAATCTCTTTACCGGAGCTGCGATGAATAAATTCGACATATACTGAATCACAAATACCATTCATAAGTGAATTTGTTTCTTTTGAATTATTTAGAATGATTTTTCTTCCATTGTCATTTGTTGGTGGAACTGTTGGTTCTTTATATCCATCTACAATTGATTTCCAAACCTTAAATTCCTGTGCCTATACATATTTTTTCATCCTTCTACTCCAAAATGCGTAGTTTTGTCCATCGAACTGTGGTATTCCAATTTTATACATATTGATGCTCTCCATGATGTACCTTTCAGTGATTAAATTGATTTTTGAGGGAACCTTCTTTGATTCCAATTGTTGGATTACTGAAAGGGTGGGCGAATCAGTAATAAATATTTTTAATCCTTTTAACCACAGTATATAAGTGTTATTTATATTTATGATCAATATAACATTATCATCCAATAAGTGAAGAGTAAATAAACCATAAACAATGAAAAACCATACACATGCATAGTACAACAATATTTTTATGTGGAAACCCAATTCAGGAGAAAACCACGAAATGTTTTTTCTTATATTTATTTAAGAATTACATTCATTGGAAGCACCAAATACCTTTTTTCTCCAACTCCAACTCGAATGAGGCTTCGACCCCCTATATTTTCAGGCTACAATATGACGAAAGCTCCAACTCCCCAATTCTCTGGTTACAACCAGAATGAGGATACAACCCCATATGTTATTTGGCTACAACCAGAAGGTGGCTAGAACCAGCTATCCTTGCCCCGTCCTGTTGCCTTGTAAAATAAGTGAAATGAAGAAACCACTACCACACTGTCATTGCGAGATATACCATTGTAAACCTGTACCAATTTGTACCAATAACCTATAACCAACATGTACCAAAGACCTGTGATCAACCTGTACCTATAACCTTCCTTTACCAACAAAAACCCATCGGTACGCGACCTGACTAGGTTGCAACTCATGTATGTACGAGACATTTTTGTACTGCAACCTACGTATGTACGTGACGTACTGCAACCTACGTATGTACGTGACGTACTGCAACCTACGTATGTACGTGACCTGTCTATACTACAACGTGCGTATGTATGCTACCTGTCTATATTGCAGCCTGCGTACACCTAATTTTAACTATGATTTTTGTTGAATTTCCTAGACAGACACTTTACTCAGAATGAAGTATGCTTTCTTTTCTACCAACTCTATGAAATATTCATTTGTTATAAATACGACACACAAGCATATATTTATATGAATGGATGCTCAAACAAATGAAACCATATATGTACAATTGTTCATCTGTTACATTGTAAAATACTTAGTGGTCATAGTTAACATTGTTAGGCTTAATTATGTATAAAAATGTCATTTTAGTTTTCTCCATAGTATTTTCACTTATTATGAGGAACCCATAAATTTCTTCTAATTATTAGTTATTATAAAACATTGATGGAGAATGAAAAACTATGGTGTTTTATTCATCGAATGTTCTATTTGAATAATGTTTTGTCCATTTATATTTTTTTAAATTAAATCCAAAGTATTAAGTTGATTTTTCTTAAAACTTATGAAAATGTGGACATGACTCATAATTTCTTATAGAATTTTAGACATTGGAGTTTCCACTTTATAACATAGTACAATTATATCCAACTTTTTGAGGTGTATAGGGTTTTTAGTCACTCCAACCAAAGGTCTAAAGAACAATTGTTAGGTATTCTTATGCACTTTGTACTTCACTTTCTAATTAATATGGTACAATTTGTTCCCACACACATATGTATATCAAAATAAAAAAATCACACTTAAAATACTTTTTTTATATATTTTAAATAATCTAATTTGGTATATTTGATAGTCTTTTAACAATTTTTGGAAGGGTTTGTTCAAAGGCTTTGGCACAAAGTTATATCTTAGTACAACATATCACCCATAGTCATATGGGAAAACAAAGAAGGGAAACAAAATCATCGAGGACATGTTTAGAATGTATGTGATGGATCAATTATCAAAATGGCAGAATTATATCGACTTAGTGGAATTTTCTTACAATAATGGGTATAGGACCTCATTAAAGATGAGTCCATTTGAGGCATTGTATAGTGGGAAGTATAACACATCAGTGAGTTGGGATAATCCAACAGACAAAGCAATTGTTAGGCCAAATTTGTTGAAGGGAATCGAAGAGCATATGAAAAAGATTAAACATAATTTTAAGGCTTCCGAGGACATGAATACAATATAGACAGAAAATAATATAGTGTTTAGATATTTCAAAATGGACGAACATTGTTTTTAAAAGTGAAGGCGAAAGAAGATCGCTAAGATTAGGAAGTTTCCCACAGTTGGCAGCAAGATAATGTGGACCTTTGGAAATATTAGAAAAGATTGCGCTAGTTGCATACATGCTATAAAAGATAGCTCTAGTTGCATACATGCTAGAAAACGTAGCGCTAGTTGCATACATGTTTTAATTCTGCAATTTTACAGTTTCACCCTATTTCATTTATTCAATAGAAGATATTGTGCATTGGATATCTGTGTTGTTCTTCATATCTCTATGTTTATTGTATTCAGTTTCCTAAATCCACATCAACGGATCTAGACAATACTCATGCAAGAGAGACGACAATTGTGTTCTACTAGCAAACTATGTGAGAGGAACTTGGGAAAATCAACTTATGAAAACGAGATTATCGATATATTACATGTTGTGGATATTTGGAATCCATACATACTTGGGAAATGTTTCCAAATTAAAAAGGATTATTGTAACTTGAAATACTTCCTAGAGCAATGGATTTGTTCCCCTCAGCAATAAATATGGCTCATTAAAATGTTGAGATGTGATTACAAGACAGTTTATTAGAGGGAAAAGGAGAATGTGGTGGATTCTATCTCTCAAAAGTATGAAGTGGAAGAGACCACTTTTTCAATCACCTTCATAGTAGTAGATTGATTGAATCACATCCACAAAGAATGGTTAATAAATCACAATATCACTACCATAATCCAACAAATTCAAATTAAACCCCCATGGATATATGTTCATTTTTGTTCTCTACAAGACCCTTTCAAGTTAAAAGAATTCACTCAAATAAATTTCCGGGATAATATCTTTAAACTCCATGGTATTCCACAGTTGACTATGATGGATTGTGACCACACCTTCAATATCAAAATGAAAATGAGGGGAGAGAGAAACAAAACACAACTTACTAAAGTTTGGGGGTCATAGAATTATGAAAGAATCTTTGCATAATCATATTCATATGATTTATGGTTCAGAGAAATAGTTAAGGAAATCAAAGTATTCCCTAACCACTCCAATTTTGGTGCTAGTGAAGTCATCTCCATGTGACCTCAACAACAAGATCATCACTTGACCTTTATTTGGATTTTTATCTATAAAATTGAAATGTATGGTTCAATCAACTGGCTTCATTAGAATATGCTCCTAAAAATCTTTCTCATATGATTTTTCCTTGACATATCGCTTCTAATTATAGATTATTATAAAAGCATATAACTTATATTCTATTGGTTGAATTTTCTATTTAAGAAACATTTTGTCCATTGACAATGATATATGTGTTTACCAATTCAATTTATACTATGAATGAATAATTGATGTGATGCACATGGTAAATACATTTACTTGTTTACGGAGACACCCTACCCACCTCTAGATTTGAACCTATGACCTCCAAGGAGGAAACACATGTTCTTAACGATTAGGCTCACTCAAGCTATCATGGAGAGAGTAATAGTATGCTATTAGGAATCAATTTGTGATTTAACTGTTGGTTTTAAATATTACTATGATGCATGTACAAGTGCAAGTTTTAAAGGAAACACTATATTTTCAAAATAGGTTATTTGATGATGTAACTCTAAGAACAACATCAAAGTATGGTCAATGTAGGGTGTTGATCTCTAATATTTCATTTATCATTTTCTCTTCACTCGTCAAAACCATCTACTTTGCATCTATCATTTTCGCCAAGTCCCTTTTATGTTATATAAATGAATCAACAAAGAAACAAACATTACTATTTAGGGTTTTCCTACAAACGAGGGAGTCTAAGTGAGATTCTCTTCCAAGAATAACCTTTGCTATTGGTATTGGTCATTTTTCTCTATCAACGAAGCTTCAAGATTGAAGGGCTAGGAAACCCCAAGTTTCTTAAAGTGAGGTAACTGTATACCTTATAGTTGGTAGAGAGGATTAAACACATTTTCTGCAAGTAAAATATGTCAAGGATGGACTGCATAAATCAAATATAACAAGAAGTGATTTTTCTTATTTACTCCATGAAATTTTGTTGTCAATTACATACACAAATTGTTGGGAACTTATTAGTTAGTTGTTCAATGAATTTCAAGTAAAATGCTTTAAATTTACATCATATCCTAGTAATCACAAATATCAGAGACATACGAAATAGAAAATGCAGTGGTCTCAAGGAATGTAGTGAAAAAAGAGGCGTGTTTGCTCTCTAATGTTTCCAAAAGAGACAATTAGGTTTCTCAATGTTTGAATGTTATTATCAATGTCGTTGTTTGCAGCTCAACCTCGTGGGTGAAGCTTAATGCACATATGTCAATGAAATTGGTGTATCAGACATATTTGCATTTCCTTTCTTAATAGAACAGCAGAAATGTGTCGCTGCTCTCGGATTCGAAGGGCGGGGTCTTATAAGGTCAAGAAGGCCACAGTTTGGCGTTAATGGAAAGGAAAACGAATACGAAGATCCTGAACAAACATGAGGAACTTTCATGAGAGGGTTCAATGGAATATTAGGCATATGTAGAAGGNGAACAACATCAAAGTATGGTCAATGTAGGGTGTTGATCTCTAATATTTCATTTATCATTTTCTCTTCACTCGTCAAAACCATCTACTTTGCATCTATCATTTTCGCCAAGTCCCTTTTATGTTATATAAATGAATCAACAAAGAAACAAACATTACTATTTAGGGTTTTCCTACAAACGAGGGAGTCTAAGTGAGATTCTCTTCCAAGAATAACCTTTGCTATTGGTATTGGTCATTTTTCTCTATCAACGAAGCTTCAAGATTGAAGGGCTAGGAAACCCCAAGTTTCTTAAAGTGAGGTAACTGTATACCTTATAGTTGGTAGAGAGGATTAAACACATTTTCTGCAAGTAAAATATGTCAAGGATGGACTGCATAAATCAAATATAACAAGAAGTGATTTTTCTTATTTACTCCATGAAATTTTGTTGTCAATTACATACACAAATTGTTGGGAACTTATTAGTTAGTTGTTCAATGAATTTCAAGTAAAATGCTTTAAATTTACATCATATCCTAGTAATCACAAATATCAGAGACATACGAAATAGAAAATGCAGTGGTCTCAAGGAATGTAGTGAAAAAAGAGGCGTGTTTGCTCTCTAATGTTTCCAAAAGAGACAATTAGGTTTCTCAATGTTTGAATGTTATTATCAATGTCGTTGTTTGCAGCTCAACCTCGTGGGTGAAGCTTAATGCACATATGTCAATGAAATTGGTGTATCAGACATATTTGCATTTCCTTTCTTAATAGAACAGCAGAAATGTGTCGCTGCTCTCGGATTCGAAGGGCGGGGTCTTATAAGGTCAAGAAGGCCACAGTTTGGCGTTAATGGAAAGGAAAACGAATACGAAGATCCTGAACAAACATGAGGAACTTTCATGAGAGGGTTCAATGGAATATTAGGCATATGTAGAAGGATAGCGCCAATCTTTATATTATTATAACCAGACCATAATCTGATCTCGTAAGCAACACACGACTTCCATATTCTCATATTCCTTTATATTATTATCATAAGATCTGATTTCGTAAGCAATAGGCAATTTACATATTTTGGGTGAGCTATTACGTAACAGTAAATGCTGTATACACCTTAATAAATATATATATATATATATAGGCTGTATATTACTCACCTCATATTTTCATATTCCACTGCCCAGTACCATATTATGATCATCTTGGTATTGATTGGCTCTTCAATATAATCATGTGCAAGTTCAAAATATTATATTATCAATTTACAGTTATAAATTGAAAAATGAATAAGATAATACAACAGAGGACCCAAATTTATATGAAAACATATTTTCAAAATTAAACAAATTCAAAGTCTGTGATAGCGTGTTTTAAAAATTGAAAAGATTGAAAATAGTTAAGACAACACAATAAATTCAACAGTTAAAAAAAGACTATGTATGTTTGTGTTTATCTTTCTACATCTTTTCCACAAACAAAATTATTTAGCATTTTAATCAATTTTTCAATATTGATTGAACACTGTTTAAAATTTACTTAAAAATACTTTATAAGCCATATTAAAAAAACCTAAATATAATCAATTTTTCAATATTAATTGAACCCTATTTAAACTGTACTTAAAAAAATACTTTATCAACCTCACAAAACAACTGTTTGATCTTATAGCTATGCGTTACATCAAAACTATCTCCATATATCAACTACAGAGCGTACATCAAAATCCTATCACTCTTTCATGAAATTAACAATGAATATTAATGATTGGTGGCTGACTTTTTCAGTCAGCCTCCATGAGGAGGTAGCCCAGAATTTTACCTATTTAAACATAGGTATAAACCACACAAAAAAAAACTTGAGTGTAATCAGTTTTTCAATATTGATTGAACCCCATTTTAACTGTACTTAAAAAATTCTTTATCAACTTTATCGTCGGGTGGAGTTTCCCGCTGTATCTTTCCCTACGTACAAAACAGAGATGGATAGATGGATCAATACCATAAAAATATATATATAGAAGAAATCATAAATACCCACCGTAGCAACTCTTGGGTTATTCTGGACGTTGTACTCACCGTATTGATCCTCATTGTACCCAAAAATATATGGATTTCTGCTCATTGTTGGGTTATTCTGGACGTTGTACTCACCAGCAACTGTTGTAACCCACCAATGAGCTCGACGGAAGTAAAACGAGACGGATGATTATATGAAATGAGACTGTTTATATGAAGAGAAAAGTGGGATTTTATATGAAATGAGACTGTTGTAACCCACCAATGACACTACGAAAGTAAAACGAGACGGATGATCTGTGGATTCGATGGCGAGACGAGGTTACCGAAAGTGAAATGAGACTATTTATATGAAGAGCAGAAGTGGGATGATTAGTTA
Source organism: Picea sitchensis (assembly GCA_010110895.2). Taxonomy (NCBI): domain Eukaryota; kingdom Viridiplantae; phylum Streptophyta; class Pinopsida; order Pinales; family Pinaceae; genus Picea; species Picea sitchensis. The sequence goes on along the minus strand of SNQJ01S0043882.1, from coordinate 47,859 downwards.
GTTACTTTGGAATGGGATGATTTGTCTTGTTTCATGGACCAGGGCTCTTCATCAAGAATTCGAACGTTTCGAAGCCACGCATCCCGGCAGATAATGCGGAAGCCCTTTTTTCTGAGGGTAGTATTAAATGCTTTCAATGATGGTAAGTTAGTAATTAAATGATTTCTGAGGGTAGTATTAAATGCTTTTAAGAAAGTGAAGCGAGAGACTGTTTACATGAAGAGCAGAAGTGGGCAAAGAAATAAAAGCAAGTAATGGAATGATTTGAGTTGTTCAAGGATTTTGGGTGGACCAGGTCTCTTCCTCAAGCATTCCAAGCTTTTTAAGCCACTTATCTCAGTAGACAGTAGATAATGAGGAAGCATTCTTTTCCAAGACTGTTTTGTTTTAAATTCATTATAATTAAATGTTTTTAAGGAGTAGAATTAAATGTTTTTAATTATGGAAGAGGTTCCATCTTAATGAGCTTTTGGAACTTCTGGATTCTTTCAACTCATTTACTTAATTTCCATGAGTTATCATTCATTTAATTCTAAAAATAGATCACACTTTCCTAATATATATATATATATATTTTTAATATTTAAATAGTTAAAAAATAGATTTTATTAACTTATTTAATTTTTATTTTAAAGTGTTATCATAAATATAATTTTCTGCATTTATTTATATATTTAAATAAATATAATATTTTATAATAATTAAAAAATAAATTTAGGGAATAACTCGTTTAGGTAATTAATTCTTAGCATATTAATAATTAATTTTTCTCTAAGTGTTATAACTTTAAATTATTCTACATATGCTTACCGAGCATTTCTCCCTCTTACGTGCATTTTTTGCCAAGACATTATTGATTTGCTCTTTTAAAAATCCAAATTTTTTAAGATGTATGCGCCTTGCTCCACTACTGCCCGCGTACAACACTACTACAACCCACGCCCACGTACACATGGTTCACCACTACAGTCCACTTATACTTGCAAAAGTAGAAAAATATAAAAAGTTGCAAGGAATTCGTTGAGATTATGATGGTGCACCACTACAGTCCACTTATACTTGCAAAAGTAGAAAAAAATAAAAAGTTGCAAGGAATTCGTTGAGATTAAGGGAAAAGAAATAAAAGCAAGTAATGAAAATCTGGATTGGAATGGAATGATTTTTGTTGTTCAAGGCTCCTGGGTGGACCATGTCTCTTCGTCAAGCATTCCAAGGGTTTTAAGCCACGTATGCGAGCAGATAATGCATAAGCGCTCTTTTCTAGAGTAGTTTTCTTTTAAATTCTATATAATTAAATGTTTTTAGTGAGTAAAATTAAATGTTTTTAATCATGGGAAAGGCTCCATCTTAGTGGGATTTTGGAACTTCTCCATTCTTGCAACTCGTTTAGATAATTTCCATAAGTTACCATGCATTTAGATCTAAAAATAGATAGCAATTTAATAATTAATATGATTTTTTATAGCTAATTTTCTTTTTTAATATTTATATAGTTAAAAAATAGATTTTATTAACTTATTAAAAAATTTTTTTAAATGTTATTATAAATATTTTGAAAAGAATTGGATTTCATTTTAAAAATACTGAATTGAGTTTAATCTTCCCTTTCTTACAAGTTCCATAAACTATCCATTTTTTTCAATAAATTTTAAAACTATATTAATGCTAGTTAATTCTTACCATATCAATAATTAATCTTTCTCTATTTTTCTTCATAAGTTTTAAAACTATGCAAATGTTAATTAGCTAATGGTATTGTTACCATAAATAACTTAGTTTTCTTTTGTCTACATATATTCATTAAAATTTAGACACTTTATTTCCAATTCTTAATTTAAGGATTTTATTATTAAATAAGTTATATCTTCTCAAATGTCTCAAAGTTACCATTTATGGATGGATGTTCTTTTTCCAACCATGGTTTTAACCTAATGGAAATTATATGTTCTTTTCTCAACCATGTTTTTAACATAATCAAAGTTATTTTGGATTTTCAAGTTTTTCAGTGAAGCCTATCTTATCATGTTTTTCAGTGATTTTTTGGTTTGTCATTATTAAAATTGCAAATTTAAATGGATGAATTTGTTATTTTCAATAATAATTCAAGACCCCGAGCCCTTGGGGATCGCATAATTAGAAAGTGTCATGATATGAAGTGTTATGTTCAATGAGGTTCCGAGTTGAAATCCCGCCAACTTACCTGTACCTCCGGAAAGGGTATACGTAAAAAAAAATATAAATATCTTTTAAAATTAAACAATCATCCTTAGTAATAATAATGAATAATAAATATCCCATGTCATTCAATGATAAAAAAAATAATACATTGAAACATATTAGTTGATTTTATGTATATCTTTTAAAGTTAAACAATCATCCTTAGTAATAATAATGAATAATAAATATCCTTGTGGTTGTAGAGGATTCAGTAATGGGGTGTAGTGTTAAGGCACTATCTTATGTGAAGTTATTGGCTCGAAATCCCAACTTACCTTGTGTGTGGCTTATGAGGCATTGTGGACACACCTAGATGTCAAAACAATAACAAATAAAATTAATAATAAATATATTTAATATATTATTATTATTATAAAATTTATAATTATGATAATGATAATTATGTTTTTTTAATAAAAAAAAATTGACGAAAGAATTGTTGGAAACCCTTAGAGTAGTTTCACCCCAAGGAATCAAGAGAGTCTGATATATATATATTTAATAATATTTTTACACTAAAGGGTTTCCAACATAGAACTTTATACTTACAATGAACTTGAACATGATGAAGGGTTTCTACTATGGAGTAAATCTGAATTATTGCCACTTACACTTGCACGTATGCTCACAATGAATTTGAACAATGAAGGGCTTCTAGTTTAGGGTAAACTTTGAGGTAAATTTGAATGAGATTTATACATGTGAATTTGAATGATGATTTATACTCCGAGGTGAAGGAGACAGGATGAAGCAAATAGGAGGTGTATCCCTAATGTAAATTTGAATGCTGGTCACCTTAGAGAGTATTTACTAATATATAGAATCATTAGGAAAAATGAGAGAAGAAAGAAAAGAAAAACTCCATGTAGACTTAGAATCATTAGAAAAAAAGGAGAGAAGAAAGAGAAATAAAACTCCAAATAGAGTGAGAGTCAATGTTTATAAAAAATATAGACTCTTCAAAGATAAGATTCAAACATAGATAGAGGATAGATTGTTAGAGTTCACGAGTCAATTGTATACAATGGAGGCTAGAATACAAGAAATGAAAAAAAAAAAGCAATCAACCCAATAAGGAGAGGTTGAAAAAAATCACAACTTGGGATATACAATTAAAGAGCTAGAAGAAAAACTAACCAATAATTTAGACCTAAGTAGCTTGAAATATAAATTGGATAGAAAACCCATCAAAGATGAAATTAATAAGTTGATCAAATTGGATCATGAGCGTAATAAAAGAGCATTGAACGTCATAATTTTTGGTATAAAACAACAAGAAGTTGATGATACTCTAGAAAATAGTAAAAGAAGAACTAAACAATAAATCACAAATTGAAACAACCTACGTCATATTAGAAAAAGAGGCTAGGAAAAATAATTGAGCATAAAGATAGGTTGATCTATGTCAAAGTAAGTTTTAATGACCATAAATATAGCATACTGATTAAATCTCCGAGCTTGAAAGGGTCGGGAATTTTTATAAATGAACACCTCATTCCCAAAGACCAAGATGAATTAAGAAAGGAAGTTCAAAAGGTAAAACAAGATAGGAAGCAAGGAAAATGGGAAATAATTAGAAATTGAAAAGCTATCGTGAGGGATAGAGACCAAAATGATAAGAATAAATAGGAATTTGGGACACTTAGGTTCATTTTTTGGAATTGTCGTCACTTTCCATGGCACAAAGGTCCTATGTTAAGTTGGATCTCAAGTGATGTTGACATTATTTGTCTAGTTTAAACATGGGAGAATGAAGATTCTAAGGTCCCTAACATAGAATGATTTGTCTCGTGGCCGGCATGGAACAAAAGATCATACTGTAGAGGGATTGGAGGCATAGCCTGTTATATAAAAAAGATCATTTCTCTATTCAACGTCATAAGATCGAACCTCTCAATCAATACATTTGGATAACAATTTCAAACATCGATGCTAAAAATATGTATATAGCAATTTGTTATTTTGCACCGATTAATTCTCCTTTTTATACGAAAAATAATCTAGATAAAAATTGTCCCCATAATACTTTAAAAAAAGATATTCATAGTTTGAGAAATGACATTAATATCCTCCTGCCAAGACTTTAATAATAGAACTGCAACTAACCAAGCTATTATTTTAAGCAATGAATTAAACCATAATCATGTATGACTAGATTAGGACCTTGTTTTCACTAAGAGCTACAAAATAATCTCTGAAGACCAAACTAAGAATTTGTTTGGTACTCAGCTAGTCAAGCTGTGTAGTTCTCAAGACCTAATAAATTTCAATGGAGTAATGAAGTGGCCAAACACCAACCATATGACTTGAATTCATGGGCTAGGTGGTAGTGTCATGGATTATGTGATATCTGATATCCTTGTTTCCAACCAAATAGTAACTTTTGAACTTTTAAATGATCTTGAACCCGACATTGATCATATACCTTTAACCCTAACTCTAATTTTTGCCATGCAAAGGAGCCCCATTGTAGAAAATTCTTATTAGTAAAAGGACTTGCCTTTTGACAAAAGTAAAGTTGATATTTTTTTCAAGGATTTAAATAGTGAATTACATCTCCTAACTTATAAGGACAACATTGAAGACCTCTATCATAATTTTACAGCCTTTCCACTTCTATTAACAAGTTCTCTTTCGAGGTGTCGTCTAAAAACAATAATATACAACCAACCATTGATATGATAAATAATGTAAAATTGCTGGGAAATCCATTAGGGACGCTACTAATGAGTCCTTAAAACCTGATAAGATCAATAGGCACAAATCCTTAATTAAACGAAAAAATAGGTACTATATAAAAAAAGGCAAGAGTGGATTTTACACCTATCTAAGCTTGATCCAAAGAATTTCTCGAGGAAAATTCTAATTCGCAGTACTTAAGAAAATAATATGATTCCCTTAAGGGACTGGAATTCCTACCTTAAAAGTATTTATGAGCTCCCTAATGCCATGGACACTATTCCTATTGTTCCTACAAAAGATAAAGTTTTTTCTTTGGATGCAATAGAGTTCGTGGTTAAGCGGATTTCAAATGGGAAAGCTAAGGACATTGAAGGATATCAAAATGAAATTTTTAAAATCGGAGGGCCTATCCTCATCCCTCACATACACAAGATCTTCAATTTACTAGTCAAGCAAGGCTTCCCTAAGCCCTGGACACATATCGTCATTGTACCTATTTTTAAAAATGGGGCACTTATTTACTCTGCTATATGACTTCAATGTTGCATAAGTGTGATACCATTTCTCAAATGGGGATATATTATTCATAGGAAGGGAGAGAGAGTAATCAGAGGATTAGAAACAAAAATAAATATTAAAGGTATTTAGACAGGGGGATCATCCCCAAGGAGAGTTCAGTAAGGAGGAGCAGCCCCAAAGGGAGATACCATTTTCCATTGATGTCAAAGGGGGAGAGATAAAAAAATTGATCAGGACTATAACCATGAATGTTGTCATGACTAACTATTTCCATCAGTGAAAACCAACAATCCAAACCAATTGTCCATCAACCTAATCCAACTATCCGACAATGTAGTTAGAGGATTTGGAGAAGAAGTTGATGAATCTATAATTGTTCAAAAGGTACTAATGTCTCTTCCAATGATTGTTCATTATTTATGGTTTTTTACTCTAATCTGATACAAATTGTTGGATTATTGTGGGGGAGGTGTGAATCAATAATGTCCAATCTATACCACTTATTAATCCTTTTATTCTAGTTGGTCCAACTAGATCAGTATACACAATTTTCAGTGGTATTGTTGTCGAGTATTCCTTTGATTTGAGCTTGTTCTTTGTTTTCTTTCCTTGTTGACAATGCTTGCATAATGTGTTTCTGGGATTTGTGATCTAGGACATTTCTCTGACTGCTTCCTTTTTGTTGACTTTGACAAGGTTATCCAATTTTATGTGACCCATTCTTCTGTTCCGTAGCCAAACTTCATCTTCCTTTCCTAGACAACATTTTTCATTTCCAATTTCACTTAGTACATATATGTTTCTTGAATTTCTTGTGTACCTTGCAATCAATTTCTTGAATTTCTTGTGTACCGGATTTTCTTATCTCGCACTTTTGTGAATCAAATATAAGTTTGTGACCCTAGTCACACATTTCACTTACACTTAGAAGTTTATGTTTCATATCTCCCACTAGTAGAACATGTTCTGCCTTGGTATTCTTGTTTCCAATTTTGATTGTTCCCTTTCCAATGATTTTATGTGAGTTATTATTTCCAAAATAAATAGATCCATCTCATTCCTTTCTCAATGTTAGAAACATGTCTTCATCACCTGTCATGTGCTTTGAGTTACCACTGTAAAAATACCACCCACGTTTATTCTGTTTATCTTGTAGAGTGAGTGTGCATTCTTCATTGTTATATTGATTATGGTTTCTTATGTATATTTTGTGTTGCGGTTCTTGTCTATGATTGTGTTTATTCTGTTGTGAGTCTCTAGGAGGCATTGTCACTCTACAATCTTTGGTCATGTGTCCAAATTTGTTGCACTTGTATCATACCACTTCAGTGCTCAATGATTCAAACCTATTGTAGTTTCTTCTTTGTGTCTTACTAGGCCTTATTGGATAACTATTTTGTGCATGACTTTCAAAGTTGTTTATGTTCCTGCTATTAGCTTTGAAATTTACAACTTTATGTCGAAAATTATTACATGCATAACATAAACCAAAAAAGATAGTTTGATACATCGGAGTTGAAGATATTTTGAAAGGATTTATTCTTCTAAATCCTTCTTCTTCATGAGGTATTCTTGTTTCTGAATGTCACTGATTTTGAAATCTAAATCTTTTAGGTGGAGTGTCCCTATGATCTTTCCTGTAAAACTTCGTGTCTCCTCTGACTCTCTTTGCATAGCTTCTTGGTTTTCTTTTTCGATATGTAGTTTTGGAGATTGATCCTCTTTTTGTCTGATTGTATCCTAGCCTAGACTTGTCATGATGTGGCCTTTGAATCTTGATAATGTTATCAAAAACCTTTGAGTTGTTCTGCATGTTTTTTTCTATTGAAGGTCTTTTCTCAGTGTAACAATCTCTGCTTCCAAATTTTCAATGATCATGTCCTTTTCTTCAAACTTTTCTTTAAGTGCTTATTCGATTCTTTTGTCTTCTTCAACTTGAATTTTTAAATTAGACATCATCTGCTTCAATTCTTCGGAGTTAGAATTTTTTGTTTTCTCTTTTGTTTTTTAGTTCTTCCTGTAGTGATTTGTTTTTCTTCTTTTCCCCTTTTATAACATCTACGATACTCAACAATTTTTCTGTGTAGTCAACTTATTCCTCTTCATATTCTTCTTTTGTGTTTTCTTTATCATATTTTTCCATTGCTATGAATATAACTCTTTCTGTCTCAGTTTCACTGACTTCATCTTCGTCTGATGAGGAGCTATCTTCTTTGGTCCAAAAACTTTTCTTGAAGACTTTCTTTTTTGTTCTTTTGCCTTTACATGTTTGTTTTCTATTTGAATGATATTCTTCATTCATTTTCTTTTTCTTATGAGGAAATTTGTTAGCAAAATGGATTACCTCTACATCTGTCGTCGGTTCCCTTTTTAGTCTTCTGACGAAGTTGGATACTCTTTCATCGTCTTCCAATATGTGACTGTCGTTGCTATCTTCTTTTTCCTTTTTATTCCCATTTTTCTTTGACTTCTTGGATGCTTTGAATGTTGTTTCTTTTAAACCTAGATTCTCTTGTTAATTTCTCATTTCATAGGCTCTGAAAATTCAATGTAGTTCATCCATGCTTATTGAATCCAAATCTGTTCTTTCTTCTAGTGTTGAGACCTCAGGATAAAATCTAATTGGAAGAGGTCTTAGTACCTTTTGAACAATTATATACTCATCAACTTATTCTCCCAATCATCTAATTGCATTGTGAGACAATTGGCTTAGGTTGATGGACATTTGGTTTGGATTGTTGGTTGTCATTGATGGCAACAATTAGTCATGATAACATTCATTGTTATACTCATAATCAATGTTTCTATCTCTCCCCCTTTGACATTAATGGAAAATGGTTTCTCCCTTTGGGGTTGATCCCTCACTAAACTCTCCTTGGGGTTTCTCTACATGTCTGAATTAGTTTGATATATATATTTGTGTTTGTAAGCCTATGATTACTGTCTCTCCCTCCATATGAATAATCTCTCCCCCTTTGACAAAGGCTATCACTCTGATGCAACACTAAAGTCATATTGCAGAGTAAATAAGCCATACAAAATGAAAAATCATACACATGCACAAAAAACAAGTATTTTTACGTGGAAACCCAATGCGAGAGAAAACCACAAAATGTTTTTTCTAATATGTTTTTAAGGATTACGTTCATTGGAAGAACCAACTTCCTTTGTTCTTTAGATTCAATTGAAAGGAGACTTCGACCCCCTATATTTCCAGGATACAACCTGACGGAAGCTCCAAGTCCCCTATTCTTTGGTTACAACCAGAATGAGGCTACAACCCTCAATGTTATTCAGCTACTAATGGAAGGCCACTAAACCTGTACCAATATATGCCAACAACTTGTAACCAATCTGTACCAAAAACCTGTGATCAACATGTACCTGTAACCTTCATGTACCAACATAAACTCACAGTATGCGAGATGTTTGTGCTTGATATCGCATATGTATGTGACTTGTCTATATTTCATACTGCGTATGTACATGACCTATGTATATTGCAACCTTAAAAACTAGAGTTTTCACCTTCCTAAAAAAATATGACCCTTTGTTTCCTCTATCACATCAATAAGCAACCCGACATTATGTCCAAAATGTAATTGTGCCTTATGCATACATCCTCATAATATCCCTTAACCAAGTGCATCTATATCTCTCTAGTCATGTGTCATACATGTGTATATAATCATAAACAAGTGTAATAACCCTCACATGGGCCAAACATCAAACCCTCATTGATATAGAACCTCACACTACATCAACAACTTCACAAGAATTTCACAACTACAATATCTCAATCATGTAACACAAAAACCCTTAACCATATACCAAGAAATACAAGATGTTCCTCAACACTAAGAAGATGTACCAATGATAGATATCAAATATATCGCCATTGTATTTATGTGATCTGACTTATATAGTAAGTGCCATACCACCAATAGCCTCTCTAGGGAAAATCCTCAAACCTCCATAACCATTTCTCATGTAAACAACAAAATCCAACTACATATAGAAATAAGGAATACCTTTTGAACCTGTAGATAGGCTTGGTGTACTTGATCTCTCTAGACCTTCCTGGGAGTTTTCTTTCAGACTCTAGAGACCTGGCATCTTCATCTCCCTAAGTTTTCATGTATTTTCCCAACTGTACGTGACTGTTCCTTCTTCAACATGTGTATGTACATGCTCTGTTCTCCTTCAACCTGCGTATGTACACACTATGTTGCATTGTATCCCGCATACACCTCATAAACTAGGGTTTTTTCAATATTTTGCAATTCCGAAATTTTTTCCGTCAACCCTTCATGCTACCTCAGACTTCCATAACTTTAGATGTATCAATGAGTACCTGTAATAAAACTTGCACAATAATATATATTCAATATGCTCAATATGTTCTAATAGGATATCCTTTCTCTCTTATTTATACTTCCATGTAGCTTCCTCGAGGGGTTACCTTCTAACAAACTTAACCCAATTTCCTTCTTTCAGGACTAACCCACTTCTAACCACTTGTCCACTTCTAACCCACTTTGCTACAAATAGTTAATTCTCCACTTTTAGTTGCAACTAAATTGTTTTTAATTATTTTCTTATTGCAACAACTTAACCCATGATTAACTCGTAGTTTCACCCACTTGACTAGTCAAAAAAATTTAGGAGCTTCTATAATAATTTGACTTATTTGACCTTTTAGATAACTCGTGAGGGTTTTCCAACTTCACAAGAAAATAACTCTCTAAATGTAAGGAGTTATGTGAAGTTCCACATATCACCAGAAATGGCATGACATGTACTATCCATCTAGAATATTTTTACCTGCAAATATATTAATCTTCATACCATTACACCTCAATCAAACTGAAGTCCCTTAACCATATTTTTGGGGCTACCTGAATTTTTTATCATACTTTCTTCAAGGGTTGATATCAATGAAAACAAACCCAATTAATCAACAATCTCTCTCTTTGGCATTGATGGAAACACTTTGATGCAACACTCAAGTTATATCTCTCATGCTCCCCCTCTTACCATGAACCCTCCTAGAAGCATGCCTATTTTCTCTATCTCCAAGCATATAAATATCTATCCTACTGGGCCAAGGAGGCCACCTAGGGGAACGCCCACCTAGGGTGCACAAGTCAATCACCTAGGCGCAACACTTCTTCACCTTTTGATGATGAATTAAATATATGTAAAATAAATGGTTCCCTTGGTATATAAGGTGAACCGGGACTAAAATAAAGCATTCTTACCTTTTCTTCTGAAGCTATGTGTCTTGGTTGTTTTATTTTCCGAGATTTCATTTTACATTCACGACAATTTCATTTTTAGGGTTTCTGAAGAATAACCAGTGTGCCTTCCTTCATGGATGCCTCCCGGTGACTCTATTTTCCATGCTTCCACCTCTAAGAGCAAGCTTATCTCATTGTATATCCACTCTCTTAGGGAGAAAATCATTTCCTTCGATTTTTCTGAGGCAGAAGGGAGGGCGCACCAACTGGGGTTTGTGCCCTTGTTGGTTTCTTCTTTATGGGAATCCTCAGAGGTCACATTGAGATCTCCAAAACCTCCTTGCCACTATTGGGTCAGCTCGGTTTGGATCGCCATTTGCTTGGTCACCCAAACTAATGGTGCGCCCTTGTTCAGATTTGCGAACCTGAGGATATTTTTTGGTCATAGGATGAGCTATGTATTGCGTGGTCACCTTATCATATAGAACACCTTCTTGGGCAAATCAATTGGTATCAAAGCCTCAAGATCCATGGAAAATCTTCCGATCTTGAAGATTGAGCCAAAAAAGTTTTTGGTGTTTTCATGAAATAATCCCTACTTTTCCCATTCTAGGGTTTCCATTTTATGCAAGAAGATTCACATATATCATAAGCCCAAAGGTTGCGCACATCTCCATTTCCACAGAGAGGAGCTCCACAAATCTAAAACAATACAGATCTCTCCCTCTAGACTAGTTCAAGCTCTGTTGCCTCAGGGTTTTAAGTTCTTTGTTCTCAAAACAGAGTCCTATGTTCAACATTACAACCTAGGGGTTCCTTTTCTCTTCAGATGGCCTCACAATGCCTCCACACAAAGATCCTTTGACAATCGACTCAGATTCCAACACATCAAATCCTGTCCAAGATCTTGCCTCTGTCCTCAATGAGATTCTCGGAATGTAACAACAAAACAATCCATATCCATTCAGGTTGGACACTCCAATTGAACTACCCCAGTTTGTTGGGAAAACGAATGGTGAAATGGTGGATTCTTGGATCCGTAGCCTATCCACTTATTTCAATACATGCGTTAATGTTTAAGCCATTATTATAGTTCTTTGCATTTCAATAGATAAGAGAAACATAAGAACAAGATCACTGAGAAATACACATTCACAAGAGACAAAAAATTTATCTTGGGAAGCCCTCTAGGCGAAGAAAACCCAGCAAAAAATTCCTTATCATAAATTGCCAATACAATGTCAAGAGATAACTCAAACCAATATAGATAGTCCTCTCCAAAAGAT
>SNQJ01S0043882.1:0-29194 GCA_010110895.2 Picea sitchensis | reverse complement strand
TTACAAAGAATGTTGTCTCAACTATAGTCATCAACTTGTCATGTGTACCTTTGAATCTTGATTAATCAAACCTGGTGCCTTGTCCTCAAGAATGAGTGCTTTCTTTTCTTCGAGGTCTCCTTCACTCAAGTGACGAGTGCTTTCTTTAACCTATCTTCTGCACTAAGACAACACACTAACTTGACAAAAGGTTAGGTTAGAGGATAAGACCTATGATCAACTTTCAATTCTTCTAATAATTTGATCATAGCTTCAACATGCAACATTGATAATGTCATGAAAAATAGATGTATATAAGAATAATCACACATGGGTTGCATAATTCCTCTGAATGTGTTGGATCTTGATATCCTTCTGTATCTATGGAAAAAGATCCCTTCTCCTGCGAATACTCTTTAGGGTTTAACCATTAAACATGTTTAAGTACATACATCTAATAACATTTGTAGGTAGTGGCTCCATATGGTAGCCGCGATAATCATTTCCAACTATTGAGAAAATTTCAAGGGTGATTGTAACTGGTTCTACGGCTGCAACTACAACTGGTACTACAACTGGTTTTGAGACTACAACTACAACTATAACTTAGGGTTTTATGAGGAAACCCTATTTTTTCAAACTTCGAATTTTGAAATTTTGATCAAGGGGATAGATGTGCTGAGCTGAGGTGAGTTAGCTGGTGCAGTCGAAATCTTGAAAATCCAACTTCTACCCCCTCAAATTTGATCTGCGGATTTTTGGACTAGTGCTTCTGGTTTTCTGGTACTTCTGGTACTTCTGGTACTCCGGTTTTCTGGTACTTTGTGAAACTAGCGTTTCACTTTCCAGGAGATCTAGCCACTGAAAAAGTGTGTTGATGATGCCAAATTGATCCTTAGGGGAGGGCACACATTTCTAGATAATGATGCAGGAGCATCACCGACTCATCAAGTGAGCCAGTACAGAAGTAGGAAACCCGCTGGACAAGCCAACATAAATTTTGAAATGCCTTTGGAAACTATATTGCAAATATTCAATGAATCATTTATGAAGGAGCCCCTTTTGTATATTGTATTGGACCTTGAGTGATACGCTCTCGTCCTTAGTAGATAGTAGGCAATTAATCTAGTAAATTCAGGTAGCTAGGAATTTAATTCTAGATTAGACAGTTTTTAGAGCGCAAGAGGGAAAACAGATATAGACACCCTCATTGTATCTTTGTATTATGATCATTCATTCAGGAAGAAGAGAAGGCAAAGAACTGTATGAAAACACCCATGTATAGTCATTTGAATTAATAGAAGAAAGCTTGATTCAAATCCATGGTTTTTTGTTATCTCTCTGTGTATTGATGATTATGTTCTCGAATGTTTGTTTACTATCATACACTTGGCTTTAGATGCAGTGTATGGGATTTCATGGTTGAATTGAATTCTCTGAGAATAAGGAATTAGTTTCAATCGTTTCTCTATCTTGAACCATAGAATTCCTGCAAAGAGTGCAGTCCAATCATCCGCAAGGAGTGCGTTGACAGAAGGGTTCAAGAAGAGAGAGCTTTTTTTCTAAGTTCCCAGAAGTGCAGATTTGGCATCGGAGCCGTGCAAGGCATGCGCAGGCTAGGAGAAGACTCAGAGTTACGATTCTGAGCAAAGGAGGTTGAAAGATTCATGTTACAGGAGTGTGCAGGATCGAAAGCTACAACACTTAGACGTTGTTGAAGAAATTCTGCAAAGAGTGCACGCAGAGTTCTCTCTAAGAGACTAAGGAATTGTGGAGAAGCTCAGGAAGGATAGGCCTTCGAATTTGTTGAAGGATTTCTCCAAGATATTTCGTATCGAAGTGTTAGAGCCAGTATTGAAATATCGTGTATAGGTGAACAAGTTGTGTTGAGAAGGCACTTGTTCAATTCTCAGATTTGCAGAAGGAAGAAACGGATGGACGAAAATCTCTGAGGAGATTTCGCGAGATTCCTAGTGTCGTAGGATATTGCGGAAGGTGCAAGGAGGTTACTGCATAGCAGTGGAAGAGGTTTGAAGCTCATGGATACAGGAGCCGTTGATCCGGTTCACGAGGACCATCAGATTTATATGTAATATCACGTATCGGGAGTTCGCGAGTCGAAGCTCCAAGTTTATTCGACAGAAAACCGTGAAGTTGCGAGACGCAATATACCTGATAGTCACGTAAGTAGTGCGGACTACAGTTGACAGTGGAGCGACACGTGGCATCAACATATCGTACCTCGAAGGTTCGGGGGGTTAGAGCAATAAAGAATTGCGCAAAAAGCTGCGTGGATGGGAGGTGGCGAGAGATTTGTAGCCGTCCATCCATAGAGGACAGGTGGCGAGCAATTGAGAGATCTCATGAACTCGGGAGTTCGTCGGGTGAAGACCCAAGTGTTGGGAATCACAAGTCGCAAGGTTGTGAGTAGCGAGGGAAGGATAACCATTAGATCCGGATTGTAGAGGATCGTTGGATCTACGCGCGAGATCGCCCATCGGGGCCTCGTGAGAAAAGTGTCCAAGATTTGGCCGCGGAAGCCGCGAGGTCGCGATATGTGATATCCCAAGAGAACGTGTGTAGTGTGGGCCATCGTAGAGTGATGTGGCAAGGTGACATGAGATATCGAAGTCTTGGCATCTCGGGACTCGGGAGCCGGAGAGTTGGAGTTTTGACCTCGCGAGTAGCGAAGTTGCAAGGTAGCGATATCGCGACCTCGGTACCTCGGGACTTGGAGGTTGAAATTTCAAGCGTTTGGTGTAGCGAGGGGCGAAGTCGCGATACAACCAAAGTGCGATAGAGAAAGAGAAGGTCAGCGTTGACTCATATCGGATCTCGGGGGTCCGAGAGAAAAACATTTGATCGTTGAACTCGTGAAGCCGCGAAGTTCTGATTTCCCCGATAGATTGAAAGAGGAAAGTCGTGTGAAGGAATTTGTGGGTATTTAGAAGCCCCGATAAGGGATTCAAAGAGCCTTTTAGCTCTTCGGGCCGAAGGAGAAAGAAGGTCCTAGTGTGAGAAATCGTTCTTCGAGGAGGGCGGTTGCAATCAGAGTGGTATCAGAGCGAGATTGACTCTTTGTTTTCCATAGCAGAGAGAGAGAAATCACCATGCCCCCGAGAAGAGAAAGGCAATCACTTGATCCTGAAGACAGGGAGGTGAGAGGAAGAGGCAGACAACCGCAAAATCCAGAAATGGAAAGGAAGATACGTGATCTCCACGTGAGATTAGAAGAGATGGAGACGACACAGAGACGCGGAGTCGGTGCTGGAGATCTGAGTGACTCCGAAGGTGAAGTTGAAGCCGAGACACAAGGAGAAGTTGCAACTGAAGATGCAGCCAATGAGCGATTAATTAAGGCCATCGCCCGAATGAGTTCAAAGTCAAAAATGGATATACCAACTTACGAAGGGAATCTAGATGCAGAAGAGCTTCTAGACTGGATTAGAGCTCTTGACACCTACTTCGATTATGAATACATCGAAGAGGATAAGAAATTCAGGCATGCTATCATGAAATTGAAAGGACATGCAGCATTATGGTGGGACGAGCTTCAAGCAGACAGACATTCCAAAGGCAAGCAGAAGATAAAGAGCTGGGATCGAATGATTGCGAAGATGAAGGAAAAGTTCATCCCAAGGGATTATCAAATTTCTTTGTTCAAGCAGATGCAGAACCTCAGACAGAAAATGATGACAGTAAAAGAATACACCGAGGAATTCTATCGATTGAACATCAGAGCAGGTCATCGGGAGAGCAATGATGAGAAGGTCACCAGATATCTGAATGGCCTGATATACGACCTTCAGGATGAATTGAGTATGACAACCATCCAAACGATGGAGGATGCGTATCAAATGGTGTTAAAAGAAAAGGAGAAGCTGAGCCATAAACAAGGACATCGAGGGCGAGGCAGGAGTCATCCCAAGGGTAAATCAGTTGCCCAAGATAAATTCCAGAAGCCCAAGGATGACTGGAAGAAGCCTCAGACTAGAACAGAATGTGGCGGAAGTTCACAACGAGGCTAGCATGCTGAACAGTGAAGGCATCATACAGAACAAGGCGGAGGATATGCTGATGCAAATACCTTTCCTCGTACTAGAGGTCGAGGTAGAGGAAGAGGTGGAGTAATCACATGCTTCACATGTGGAAAGAACTGGCACAAGTCTTACGAGTATCCAGAGAAGAAGAAGGACATTGGAGAAGCTCACATTGCAGAAGCGCATAGGCGAGATGTTGAGGCCGAAGACACAGAAGGTGGAAGATCGCTTATGATGCATAAAGTCCTTTTGACACCCGAGAAGGAGGTGGAAAGTTCAACACAAAGGACCAGACTGTTCAGAACAGCTTGCGAGATCAAGGATAGAGTGTGCAAGGTTATTGTGGATAGCGGTAGCACAGATAATCTCATTTCAACCGAGATGTTGGAAAATCTAGAGCTGAAGACAACTGATCACCCGAGTCCATACAAAGTTTCATGGCTACAGAAGGGGCATCAGGTACATGTCACTAAACAATGTTTAGTTGAATTCAAGATAGGGGAATATAATGATCAGATTCTGTGTGATGTTATTCCCATGGACGTATGTCATTTATTGCTGGGTAGACCATGGCAATATGACATAAATGTGAATCATGATGGGAGAATGAACACATATACCTTGGAGAGAAATGGGATGACATACAGGTTGATTCCAATAAAAGATAAGGAAGTGAAGCCAGAAGTAAGCAGCACCATACTTCTCATGAGTGGGAAGGAGCTTCTTACAGAGGTTGAGAAGAATGAAGATCCAAAATTCTTTGTTGTCAGAAAGCCGAGGATTGTTCTGACTAGCACAAGAGTGGATGATTTACCGGATGAAGTTCAAGAACTACTAGAAGAGTTCGCTGACATCATAGTAGACAAATTACCTCATTCGTTGCCACCAATGAGGAGTGTAAGTCATCACATAGACCTCATACCAGGAGCTAGTTTGCCGAACAAAGCCGCATACAGGTTGGCGCCACAAGAAAATCAGGAGGTTAAAAGGCAAGTCGAGGAGTTGTTGGACAAAGGATTGGTCAGGGAAAGATTGAGTCTGTGTGTTGTTCCAATAGTACTCAGTCCGAAGAAAGATGGAGGCTAGAGGATGTGCACTGACTCAAGGGCGATCAACAAAATAACCATCAGGTATAGGTTCCCACTACCGAGAATGGATGATCTGATGGATTGCCTGAGTGGGGAAAGATATTTTTCAAAGATAGATTGGAAAAGCGGATATCACCAGATTCGCATGAGAGAGGGCGATGAGTGGAAGACAACCTTCAAAACAAACGAAGGGTTGTATGAATGGCTAGTCATGCCATTTGGCTTGACGAATGCGCCAAGTACGTTTATGAGACTGATGAAGGAAGTCCTGAGGGAATTCATCAGAAAATTTGTCATTGTTTACTTGGATGACATACTGATTTTCAGTAAATCAGTGGCTGAACACTTGAAGCATTTGGCTATTGTGATGAAGAAGCTACAGCGGGAGAAGTTGTTGATAAATATGAAGAAGTCCTCATTTATGAAGACAGAGATCATTTACTTGGGTTTTGTTATTCCAGCGAATGAGTTGAGGATGGACCCGGATAAAGTGGAAGTGATTAAGAATTGGCCATCGCCGAGAAATATTTTCGAGGTGAGGATCTTTCATGGTTTGGCTAGTTTCTACAGAAAATTCATTAGGAATTTCAGTGGAATCAGTGCAATGATGATGGATACAGTGAAGAAACGACATCAATTTTTTCACTGGACAGCTAAAGCAGAGAAGAGCTTCAATCTGTTGAAGCAGAAGATCACGGAACAACCAGTGTTGGTGTTGCCGGATTTCCAGAAAACATTTCAGGTGAAATGTGATGCGAGTGGGTATGCAATTGGAGCAGTCTTGAGTCAGGAAGACAGGGCGATTGCATATTTCAGTGAGAAGCTGGATGAGGCGAAACTGAAATACTCAATGTATGATAAGGAATTTTATGCTATCATACAAGCGTTGAAGAAGTGGAGGCATTACTTGATACCCAAAGAATTTGTATTGTACAGTGATAATCATGCATTGCAGTTTGTGACTCAACAAGAGAAGTTGAACCATAAACATGCTAAATGGGTAGAGTATATGCATAATTTCACATTTGTGATTAAGCATATTTCGGGTACTGCTAACAAAGTGGCTGATGCTTTGAGCAGGAAATGTTTGTTGCTGCAGGAGTTCCGAGTCAAAACATTGGGTTTTGAAAATCTTAAGGACATGTATGCAGGTGATGCAGATTTTGCAGAGGCATATGAAGTAGATGAGAATCCATTTCTTAGAGACAGGAGCCCTTGGATAAATTATATGATCCAGGAAGGATTGTTGTTCAGAGGCAATCAATTGTGCATTCCAAAATGCTCCATGAGGGAGAACTTGTTAAAAGAAAAACACAGTGGTGGATTGGCAGGACATTTTGGCCATGAAAAAACCTTTGCGAAGCTGAGTGAGTCACATTTTTGGCCGGGAATGCGCGCAGATGTCAAGAGGTTTGTTGACAGATGTAGAATTTGCCAGCATTCAAAGGGAAGAAAGAATAATGCAGGGTTTTATCAGCCATTGTCCATACCAGAGAGGCGATGGGAGGCGATCAACATGGATTTTGTATTGGGTTTCCCAAGGACACAAAGGGGTGTTGATTCCATCTTTGTGGTGGTGGACAAGTTTTAAAAAATGGCACATTTCATTCCATGCCAGAAGACCAACGATGCGACTCACATCACAAATTTGTTTTTCAAGGAGGTCATTCAACTTCATGGATTGCCGAAAAGTATAGTTTCGGACAGGGATACGAAGTTCATAGGGAATTTTTGGAGGACGCTAGGAACTAATCTAGCATTTAGTTCTGCTTATCATCCTCAGATAGATGGGCAAACAGAGGTGGTGAACAAGAGTCTGGGAAATTTGCTGAGGAGCTTGGTGACGGAGCACCATAGCAGTTGGGACAACATTTTTCCATAGGCAGAGTTCACATACAACGATTCGGTGAATCAGAGCACATCGAGGAGCCCATTCCAGATTGTGTATGGCACACAGCCGAGAGGATTTTCTGAACTGCAAGATTCCGAGCAGATTTCTACTAGCAGTGCTAGTGAAGAGGAATTCGTTGAAGCGATGAGAGAACTTCACAGCCAAGTGAAGAAGCGACTGCAAGATTCAAACCAGGAGTACAAACGCAGAGAATATCATCATCGGAGACAACTTCAATTCGAAGTTGGTGACCTAGTTCTAGCACATTTGAGGAAGGAAAGGTTCCCAAGGGGAACATACAATAATTTGAAAATGAAGAAAATCGGACCATGCAAGGTCTTGAAAAAATTCGGAGAGAATGCTTATGAAATTGAGTTGCCGAATGACATCGAGATATCTCCGATATTCAATGTTGCAGACTTATACCCATACAGGGCTGGAGAAGCAGAAACTGCAACTGAGAAACCAGAGGTCCAGTGGCAGAAGAAGATGTCGATAGCAGAAAAGCCACAGATGGAGTGTATACTGGACAAGAGAGTGGGTAAGAAGACCAGGAGAAAAGAATACTATGAATACCTGGTCAAATGGAAGAACCACCCAGTGGAAGATGCTAGATGGGAGACAGAAGCAATGATACAAAAGCATGGATAGACCGTGTAGGATCTCATGGACAGGAGCCCATGAAAGTTTTCAAGCCGAGGAGTATGATGCGGGAGCATCACCGACTCATCAAGTGAGACAGTGCAGAAGCAGGAAACCCACTGAACAAGCCAACATAAATTTAGAAATTCCTTTGGAAACTGTAGTGCAAATATTCAATGAATCATTTATGAAGGAACGCCGTTTGTATATTGTATTGGACCTTGAGCGATACACTCTCGTCCTTAGTAGATAGTAGGCAATTAATCTAGTAAATGCAGGTAGCTAGGAATTTAATTCTAGATTAGACAGTTTTTAGAGCCCAGGAGGGAAAAAAGATATAGACACCCTCATTGTATCTTTGTATTATGATCATTCATTCAGGAAGAAGAGAAGGTAGAGAACTGTATGAAAACACCCATGTATAGTCATTTGAATTAATAGAAGAAAGCTTGATTCAAATCCATGGTTTTGTGTTATCTCTCTGTGTATTGATGATTATGTTCTCGAATGTTTGTTTACTGTCATACACTTGGCTTTAGATGCAGTGTATGGGATTTCATGGTTGAACTGAAGTCTGTGAGAATAAGGAACTAGTTTCAATCATTTCTCTATCTTGAACCAGAGAATTCCTGCAAAGAGTGCATTCGAATCGTCCGCAAGGAGTGCGTTGACAGAAGGGTTCAAGAAGAGAGAGCTTTTGTTCTAAGTTCCCAGAAGTGCAGATTTGGCACCGGAGCTATGCAAGGCTTGCGCAGGCTAGGAGAAGACTCAGAGTTGCAATTCTGAGCAAAGGAGGTTGAAAGATTCCTGTTACAGAAGTGCGCAGGATCGAAAGCTACAACACTTAGACGTTGTTGAAGAAATTCCGCAAAGAGTGCACGCAGAGTTCTCTCTAAGAGACCGAGGAATTGTGGAGAAGCTCAGGAAGGATAGGCCTTCGAATTTGTCGAAGGATTTCTCCAAGAGATTTCGTATCGAAGTGTTAGAGCCAGTATTGAAAGCTCGCGTACAGGTGAACAAGTTTTGTTGAGAAGGCACTTGTTCAATTCTTAGATTTGCAGAAGGAAGAAACAGACGGACGAAAATCTCTGAGGAGATTTTCGAGTGCCGTAGGATCTTGCAGAAGGTGCAAGGAGGTTACCACATAGCAGTGGAAGAGGTTCGGAGCTTAGGGAGACAGGAGCCTTTGATCCGGATCACGAGGACCGTCATATTTATACGTAATATCGCATATCGGGAGTCCGCGAGTCGAAGCTCCAAGTTTATTCAATGGAAAATCGTGAAGTCATGAGACGCGATATCCCCGATAGTCGCGTAAGTAGTGCGGACTATAGTTGACAGTGGAGCGACACGTGGCATCGGCATATCGGACCTCGGAGGTTCGGGGGGTTAGAGTAGCAAAGAATTGCGCCAAAAGCTGCGAGGACACAAGGTGGCGAGAGATTTGTAGTCGTCCATCCATAGAGGACAGGTGGCGAGAAATTGAGAGATCTCGTGAACTCGAGAGTTCACCGGGTGAAGACCCAAGTGTTGGGCATCGCAAGTTGCAAGGTCGTGAGTAGCGAGGGAAGGATAACCGTCAGATCCATATTGTAGAGGACCATCGAATCTATGTGCGAGATCGCCCATCAGGGCCTCATGAGAAAAGTGTCCAAGATTTGGCCACGGAAGTCGTGAGGTCACGAGATGCGATATCCTAAGAGACCATGTGTAGTGTGGGCTACCACAAAGTGACATGGCAAGGTTACATGAGATATTGAAGTCTCGACATCTCGGGACTCGAGAGCCGGAGAGTTGGAGTTTTGACCTCGCGAGTAGCGAAGTCACGAGGTAGCGATATCACGGCCTCGGTACCTCAGGACTCGAAGGTTGAAATTTGAAGCGTTTGGTGTAGCGAGGGGCGAAGTCATGATACAACCAAAGTGCGATAGAGAAAGAGAAGGTCAGCGTTGACTCATATCATATCTCGGGGGTCCGAGAGAAAAACATTTTATCGTTGAACTCGCAAAGCCACGAAGTTCCGATTTCCCCAATAGATTGAAAGAGGGAAGTTGTGCGAAGGAATCTGTGGGTATTTAGAAGCCCCGATAAGGGATTTAAACAGCCTTTCAGCTCTTCGGGCCGAAGGAGAAAGAAGGTCCTGGTGTGAGAAATCGTGCTCCGAGGAGGGCGGTTGCAATCAGATAGTTTTAGGACCAAAAAGACTCACTTTTGAAAAACCCTAATTTGCAGGTACTCCAACAGTGACGTTTTTGTCTTCCAAAATATGCTTCCTTCAGGTTGGCTCTGATACCATGTTAATGTTTATTCCATTATTATAGTTCTTTACATTTCAATAGATAAGAGAAACATAAGAACAAGATCACTGAGAAATACATATTCACAAGAGACACAACATTTATCCTAGGAAACCCTCTTGGGGAAGAAAACCCAGCAAAAACTTCCTTATCATAAATTGCCAATACAATGTCAAGAGATAACTCAAACCAATACAGATAGTCCTCTCCAAAATATGTGCCACTCTTCTCCCTCTCTCCAACTGGTAAGTTGCAGCTTGCCTCTTAAGAATGAGAAAGTGAGTTGTGTGATAAAGTGAGGTGCTAGCCTCTCTATATATACAATACTGGCACGTGTGAAGGGTCTTAACTGGCAGGGCTGACCTCTCACTCTGGGTGGGTAAACCCACCTTTAATTTATTTCTAGGTCTCAATAATAACTGATGGGGCCGACTTCTTATTTTTCCTATTACAATTGTTTGTTGACCAATCCACAAAAGGGGATTTGGTCGTAACACAATTACCGACATTATTAACTCACAATGGGGATTAATCCTATGAATAAAATAACAATAATAATAAGAATACTCTTTGCAGTTACATTATTTCAACAATATGTTCATGCCTTACCGAAGAAACAAAACTCCATATTGTCGCCTTGCAACTAGAAGGACTGGCACAAACTTGGTGGGATATAGAGCAAGAGAAGATCACATTTGTGATAGAGATTGGGGATGCTCCAAAATCCTCTACATCGCAACCCATCAAAACCTGGGCTAGACTTTTCGAGGCTTTGAGAAATCGCTTCTACCCACCTGCGTATGTGAAATCCTTATGGATCAAATGGAACTAACTTCGACAACTCCCTTCACAAGGAGTGGAAGGCTACATAGACTTATTCTACAAGATGTGCCTCTTACTTCATGTTCCAGATTCAGAAGAGGTACTCATATTAAAATTGTTGGTTGGTTTATTAATTCAATTCCATTGAGAAGTAGAGTTGTTTAAAAATCCAACTTTATATAAAACATTTCAAAGATCTTTGGATATAAAAAGGAAAGTCGCTCCTAGAGGTCATATTCCTCAGTCCCTCCCTTACACTAACCCCCCCATCCACCCGACTCTCAATTAATCCAGCTCCCATCCCTCAACCCTATTTCCACCTCCTCAGAGTCAAAACCCCACACCCAATACAACTACAAGGACACCTTGGTTCTCATTCCACAAAACTACTTCACACAATTCATCATATTGTTGAATCCTCCAAAATCTAAAAACCAACAAAACTCTATTGATTGATCTCATTACACCTTCCCAAGTAGAATATACCGAAGAAGTTCTTATGGACAATCCCACAAAAGTATATCCCTCATTGATTCTAATGACCCAGGAACATTCGAATGCATCCACCCAACCACTCTTCACCCATAACTACCAAATCAAAAACGCCTTGGCTTTACTGATTATGGACAATGGAATCCATAACAATTTGGTGTCTCAAGCCCTTGTCAACTGCCTTTATCTTGTCACCACTCCACATCCACAACCCTTTCAACTCAGATGGGTCCAAAAGGATGGCCCTCGCCTCCTATTTTCCAAGCATTGTCTCGTCACTTTTTCCATATGCCAATTCAAAGATACTGTCCTCTGTGATGTCTCCCCCTTGGATTGTGCAGATTTTTTGCTCGGTATCCCATACCAAACCCAAATAAATGCTATCTATCTAGCCAAATCCACCTGTACAAAATTACCAAAGAGGACCACACTTATATCTTAACTGTAGCAAAACCCAAACCCCCTTCTACCAAAGAAAAAATCCCGAATGTACACTTAAAACAATGTGTCTCTCTCTGTTTGGTGTGCCCAATAACACCAAATAATACAACAAACCCTGTTCTTGAAAATATGACTCCCCTCCTCCACGAGTTTGCAGAGGTATTTCAACCTCCGGAGGGACTTCCCCCCTCTCGCCACATTGACCATTCCATTCATCTCATCCCCGTATCTCCCTTACCTAACACCTCTACTTACTGATTGGCCCTATTAATAAACAAAGGAAATGGAAAGACAACTGACCAACCTCATCAACTCTATCCACATCCAACCTTCATCATCTCCTTGTGCTTTTGTCTCCTTTGTCATCCCTAAACGAAATACCTTAGAAATGCACCTTGTTACTGATTATCGAGCCTTGTACAAAGACAGAATAAAAAACCGTTACCCCATTCCCCATATTGAGGAACTACTCGACACCCTCCAATGAGCTAAGTGGTTTACTAAATTCTATTTGAAAGTCGGCTACCTTCAAGTTCAAATGAACCCAGATGATGTTTTGAAAACAACGTTCAAGACCAAATTTGGTCTTTTTGAGTGGAAAGTCATGCCTTTTGGTCTCACCAATGCCCCAACGACTTTCATGAGGCTCATATACTTAGATGGCATTCTCATCTTCAGTCGGATATGGGACACTCACATGCAACATGTCTGACAAGTTCTCCAAATTCTCCAAGAACACAAGTTGCAAGTCAAAGAGAAGAAATCATATTTTGGTGAGACTTCAGTCCCCTATCTTGGCTTTGTGGTCATCTCAAAGGGTATTCAACCAGATCCATCTCGCATCCAAGCATTGAAACAATGGCCTCTACCTTCTTCAGCTAAGGAGTTGAAAATATTTTTGGGTGGCATCAATTTCTATCGTAATTTCATTCCCTCTTTTTCAAATCTTTCTCAACCTTTGTATCATCTCTCAAATGCCATGGAAACCATTCCTATTGTTCCTACAGAGGATGAAGTTTTTTCTTTGGATGCAATAGATTTCTTGGTTAAGTGGATTTCAAATGGGAAAGCTAAGGACATTGAAGGATACCAAGAGGAAATTTTTAAAATCAAAGGGCCTATCCTCATCCCTCACATACACAAGATCTTCAATTTACCAGTCAAGCAAGGCTTCCCTAAATGCATGACACATATCCTCATTGTACCTATTTTAAAAAATGGGGCACTTATTTACTCTGCGATGTGACTTCAATGTTGCATAAGAGTGATACCATTTGTCAAAGAGGGATATATTATTCATATGAAGGGAGAGAGAGTAATCAGAGGATTAGAACCACAAATAAATATTAAAGGAATTTAGACAAGGGGAGCATCCCCAAGGAGAGATCAGTAAGGGGGAGCATCGCCAAAGGGATATACCATTTCCCATTGATGTAAAAGGTGGAGAGATAGAAACATTGATCAAGAGTATAATCGTGAATGTTATCATGACTAACTGTTTCCATCAATTTTTGTGTTTCCATCAATGAAAACCAACAATCCAAACCAATTGTCCATCAACCTAATCCAACTATCTGACAATGCAGTTAGAGGATTGGGAGAAGAAGTTGATGAATCTATAATTGTTCAAAGAGGATATATTATCTATATGAAGGGAGAGAGATAATCAGAGGATTAGGAACCAATAAATAAATATTAAAGGAATTTAGACATGGGAGCATCCCCAAGGAGAGATCAATCAAGGGGAGCATCACCAAAGAGATATACCATTTCCTATTGATTTAAAAGGTGGAGAGATAGAAACATTGATCAAGAGTATAATCATGAATGCTATCATGACTAACTGTTTCCATCAATTTTTTGTGTTTCCATCAACGAAAACTAACAATCCAAACCAATTGTCCATCAACCTAATCCAACTATCTCACAATGCAAATAGAGTGGGATTGGGGAGAAGAAGTTGATGAATCTATAATTGTTCAAAGGTACTATTATCTTTCCAATGATTGTTCATTATTTATGGGCCTATTTACTATCATCTCATACCAATTGTAGGATTACCGGGAGTGAATCAATAATGTCCAATCTATAACGCTTATTAATCCTTATTCTTAGTTGGTCCAAGTAGACCAAGATGCACACCTCTAGTGGTATTTTGTTTCCAGTATCCTTTGATTTGAACTTGGTATTTGTTTCTTTTCCTTGTTGACAATGCTTCCATAATGTGTTTCTTGGATTTTTGATCCGGGATATTTCTCTGATTGCTTCCTTTTGTTGACTTTGACAATGTTATCAATTTATGTGACCCATTCTTTTTTCCATAGCCAAACATCATCTTCCTTTCCTAGACAACATTTTCATTTCCAATTTCACTTAGTACATATATGTTGCTTGAATTTCTTACAATTGTTGCACTCAATTGTGATACCGGATTTTATTATCTCACTTTTGTGAATCAAATATACATATGTGACCTTGGTCACACATTTTACTTACACTTGTAGAAGTTATGTTTCATATCTCCCAATTAGTAATATGTTCTACTTTGGTATTCTTGTTTCCAATTTGACTGCCCTTTCCAATGATTCTAAGGAAATATTTCCAAAAATAAATAGATCCATCTCATTCTTTTATCAATGTTAGAAACATGTCTTCATCACCTATCGTTTGCTTTGAGTTACCACTATAAAAATACCACCCACGTTTATTGTGTTTATCTTGTAGAGTGAGTGTGCATTCTTCATTGTTATATTGATTATGCTTTCCTTATCCATATTTTGTGTTGACGTTCTTGTCTATGACTGCTTTTATTTTGTTGTGATTCTCTTCAGGGAGGCAATCACACCCTACAATCTCTTTTGGCCATGTGTCGAAATTTGTTGCACTTGTATCATACCACTTCAATGCTCAATGATTCAAAACTATTATAGTTTCTTCTTTGTGTTTCTTTACTTTAGGCCTTTTATTTGGATAACTATTTTGTGCATGAATTTCAAAGTTGTTTATGTTCCCGCTATTAGCTCTAAATTTACATCTTATGTCCAAAATTGCCGCGATGCATAACATAAACCAAAATAGTAGTTTGATACCTCTGAGTTGAAGATATTTTAAAGGAGTTATTCTTCTAAATCCTTCTTATTCGTGAGGTCTTCCTGATTATGAATGTCACTGATTTTGAAATATAAATCTTCTAGGTGGAAGAGTGTCCGCGGTGATGTTCAGAAATCCTCGTGGTCTCCTCTGACTCTCTTTGCATAGCTTCTTGGTTGTGCTTATTGACTGTAGTTTTGGATATTAATCCTTTTGTCTCATTCTATCCCCATCCTGCACTCTGTCATGATGTGGCCTCCTGACTCTGATAATGCTATCAAAACCCTTCAGCTGTTCCGCATTTTTCCGCTAGCTGTCTTTTCTCAATGTAACAATCTCATTTCTAAATTTTCAATGATCATGTTCTTTTCTTCAAAGTTTTCTTTAAGTTCTTCTCTGCATTCTTTTTTCTTCTTCAACTTGAAATTTTAAATTAGATATCATCTACTCACCCTTCATAGTTGTGAATTTTTTTTTTCTGTTTTGTTTTTTGGTTCTTCCTATAGTGATTTGCTTTTCTTCTTTTACCCTTTTATAATATCTATGACACTCAACAATTATTATCTGTATTCAAATTCAGCCTCTTCATATTCTCTTATGTGTTTCTTTATCATATTTTTCATTGCTATGAATATAACTCTTCTGTCTCTCAATTCTTCACCTGACTCCCCATCGTCAGTGATGAGGGACCTAAACTCTTCTTGAAGACTTTCTTTTTTTGTTATTTCGCCTTTACATGTTTGTTTCTATTTGAATCACCTCTATTCATTTCTTTTTCTGGTGAGGATACTTGTTAGAAAATGGGCTAATAATATCACAATTAAAACAAATCAAGGAAGCTTTTTACTCCTCTACATATATCGTCAGATCCCTTTTCAAGATTCTCCTTCGATTTCTAAGTTGGATACTCCTTCATCGTATTCCAATATGTGATTGTTGTTTCTATCTTATTTTTCCTTTTTATCCCCATTTTTCTTTGACTTCTTGGATGCTTTGAATGTTGTTTCTTTTAAAACTAGATTCTCTAGTTCATTTCTCATTTCATAGGTTGTCAAAATTCCATGTCATTCATGCTTATTGAATCCAAATTTGTTCTTTCTTCTATTGTTGAGACCTCAGGATCAAATCTAATTGGAAGATATCTTATTACCTTTTTGAACAATTATATATTCATCAACGTATTCTCACAATCATCTAATTGCATTTCAGGGAGACAGCTATTTAGCTGATGGACATTTGTTTGTATTGGTTATTAGTCATTGATGTAAACAATTAGTCATGATAACATCGTTGTTATACTCATAATCAATGTTTCTAGCTCACCCCCTTTGACACATTTGGAAATGGTTTCTCCCTTCGGGGTTGATCCATGAATAAATTCTCCTTAGGGTTTCTCTCCATGTTTGAATTCCTTTGATATTTATCTATTTTTGTCATGATTACTGTCTCTCCATGCATATGAATAATATCTCCCCACTTGACAAAGGCTATCACTCATGCAACACTAAAGTCATATCACAGAGTAAATAAGCCATACACAAATCATGGCACATGCACAATACACCAAGAGTTTCTTTTACATGGAAACCAATGCCAGAGAAAACCATAATGTCCCACATGTCTTTAAGGATTATATTCATTGGCCACCTAACTTGCTTTGTTCTCCTATATGCAACCTGTAAGGGAGGCTTCAATTCCCCATACTTTTCGTGGATACAACCCCAGGGAAGTCAGTAAGTCCCATATTCTCTTGCCACAACGCAGAAGGAGGTTACAACCCGCTATGTTCTCTGATTACAACTGCCTATCCTTGCCCCATCCAGCCATACTAAAATATAAGTGAAATGATGAACTAATTCCCACACTGCCACTATGATATACCATTAAACTGTACTCAATATATTCCAACAATGAAAAATCAACTCCAGATAAAAGACCTATGATCAACTCCTTGCATTCAGAATCCTCTATACCAACAAAACTCACAGAGGAAAGTCATGTAATACGTTAGAGATCACAGTATGTACATGGCCTTTGTCTATACTTCATCCTATGTATGTACATGACCTATATTTCAAATCCTACATGTTTCTAAAAACTAGGCTTTCACTTTCCTGGAAAAATATGACCCTTTGTTTCCTCTATCACATCAATATGGAACCTGACAGTTTGTCCAAAATGTAGTTGTGCCATATGCATACATCCTCATACATATCCTAAATCAAGTGTATCTATATTCTATAGTCATAAAGTCATACATGTGTGTATAATCATAAACAAGTGTGTAGCAACTCTCACATGGACTAGACATCAAACCCCTACTGATATATATAACCTCACCCTACATCAACAACTTCACAACCATTTCACAACTACAATCCTCTCAATCATGTATCACAAGAACCCTTAACCATGCCAAGAAATACAGCCTCAACACTAAGGATTTACCAATGATAGTGGTAATGTTCCCTTACAATCCCATAAAATATATATATATATTTTCTTTCTCTTGATTTTATAGTTTCTTCAACCTCCTTACTATGTTTGTTGTTCATCAATGTGCCTATAATACCACCCATACTAAAACTTTATGGTGCATTTATAAGGATTTAATGGTTGCCTATTTCATCCCTATTCAAACATGGTTATAAATCTTATTCTTATTAACCCATTGTTGAAGGTTTAGGACTTAATATTTCTAGCATCATTTCACATCTTTAAATAAAAATTATAACATATAGTCACACTCTTCTTACTATATACTATAGTCACACTTGAAAAGGTGTCATTTAATTTATTTAGCATGACTACGAACCTTGTGCAAGTATGCTAGTTTGTCTAAAAGTACATATAGGGTACTTCATGAAACCTTTAGGTTTTGAATCCCATCTCAAGAAGGTCCCATCACATAACCTTACTCATTTGTTGAGCGCACCACAAATATTAGGGAGCTATACTATACCCCCTCTCATTCTAAGTATGTGAGGTAATCCCTCTCATGCGTAGCCATTGTATGGGGCACAAGAAGTGGGAGTTAGGTGGTTCAGTTTGATACTTGTCACGCATTGCTCTTTCATAATAGAATAACAACGTTGGAGTAACTAGGTTTGGATTTGATTTTCCATTCCGAGTGAAAATAGACCTTTCCCTGGCCACATAGTCTGGGTACTTCGCCCCATCCCCTTTCAGTACTTCCGGGACAGGGCCTTCCGTGGTTATCGCTGAGAGTTTCTTGGTTCATTCGACTTAGAGGTAAGAACCATTGACATGGTTTCTATTATCTCTCTTCTCTTTCTTGTAAGACTCAGGCGAACTATAGAATTTTTGTTTTATGAGCGAGGAGGATCACCATCTACTTTTCCATTATACCAAGTAAGCTTACTCGCACCCACCATCCACATCTACGTACTAAAGTTTGTTTAGGTGACTATTGACTAAAATATTTTGTTGACTCTTTGGTTTTTCTCGGTATTTTTGAGGTTTGGAAATAGGGTTATGCAGACTCAGACTGAGCGTTTACCAAGATTTGGGGGGATTAGTGAGAGTGTAGTTCCTAGTGGGAAAAACCCTTCTTATTTTCTGAGTTCTTTTCTTCGACTACTAGATAACGAGACTAGATGAAAGAATAATTGCATTAGCATAGATAATACATAACAAATAAGGCCCTTTATTATGGACCCCTCTTATTGCATGAGGCAGGAGTAATACAGTAGGTGAGACAGTCCTTTTAATCGGGTTTGTCATTTGTCTTCCAAGAAGAAAAGTTTCAAACATTTTGTCACCATACCTAGTAACATACTTAGGAAAACCATGGCCTGAGGGGTATCTTCT
Organism: Picea sitchensis; assembly: GCA_010110895.2. NCBI lineage: Eukaryota > Viridiplantae > Streptophyta > Pinopsida > Pinales > Pinaceae > Picea > Picea sitchensis. The sequence continues at coordinate 10,581 of SNQJ01S0043882.1, read as the reverse complement.
CGGATGGTAACTCTGGAATGTTTCCTATCCTACATTGAGCATTTTAAATATGAAACTAGGATTTTCATTGAAACCCATTACTCTATGGATCTTGTCACAACTCCCATTGAAATTTTGTCTATGTACTATTTTGTTTCTAGACCCTTTTCTGTCTTGCGTGTCTACACAATACTTACCCATAAGTAAGGTGTAACCTATATGCATACTCATATTTGATGAGGAAGGTAATACAATCATCTATGTATCACATAATACAACTTGTGACTACACGAAGGTACCCATTTTCTTTCCATCATATTATTGTTATTTGTAGGTGTAATTTCAAGCATAGTGTTGTGTTTAATTTGTAAGAATTTTTTCTTCCGCCGAATGATATTCGAATAGTATATATATATAATGCGACTTCTCATCAGCTTGGTTATGAAGTCTTTGCACTGATTGTTGTACTATTATTACTTTCTGCACTTCGAATTTTGGAAGGTTTAAATTAGATAGTTAGATATAGTATTGGTTCAGTGTGTAGGATTTATAGTCGGACTTCGTACATCGTGACTTATGCTGTCTATAAGTTAAAGCAAGACTAGCTTGTCGACTATTTCAATTTATTTAGATTCGTTGACCGTTGTAGAAAGAAAGTTTTTCCACTGGTTAGTTTTGTTATTTTTAAGATTGGTTATGACTACCAATGATGGGCCCTTTGTTTTGTGAGGTTACCCATCAGGGAGTTATTGCACCACTCTCCCTTAGCCCGAACATCCATCCAGTCTGCAAGTGGTGGGAAACGAATATGACCCTGCTTACCAAAAGATAAGTGTCTCTCTGGAATATCCTATTTGTTTAACAAAACATCAATCCTTTTAATGTTTCGATATATTTCATTCATGTACATATTGCTAATAATTATAGGATATAATTTTGCAAGGCTTCAATCTCCGCAAGTTTTGGATAACTGCCCCTTTTCTTGGCACAAAAGATATTTGGGTTCCAAGCCCATCTCCTCTCAGTTTTAACTCTATAGGTGTTAGGAAAATGCATGGTGGTTCCATCCAATTTTCATTTTCACTATTTTGGTTCCACCCTTAGTATTGTTAGGATGAAGTGTAACCCTCTTGAAGAAAGGTCCGTGTTCGATTTGAGTTTGCTTAAACTATGTAATAATTTTATTGATATTGAGCTACAGTCCCTGTTGAATGTACTTGGGATGATATGGTAAATCATAGTGAGTTTGTCTCTTGATTATCAAACACCAATTAATGTTAAAAATAAATATTACATCTAATGTATTTTGACTATGTGTCCTCAATTTGACTGTCCTAGCACTAATGTATTTACCATAAATTAGCTATGGCAATAGAGTTATTGGTACTCCTTTTATTTTTCATTCGACGAGTAGTGATAAGAAATGAGTTGTTTCTGTGTCTAAGTCTAGGAAAATCCAACTCGTATCGTCCCTATGAATGCATTAAAATTCTAGCTTCTCTATTTCACAATAAATTTATTGGAGAGTTCAATATATAAACCCAAAGGGGAGATACCATTTCTCCCCATTGATGTCAAAGGGGAGATAGAAACATTGATCGTGAATATAACCATGAATGTTGTCATGACTAACTATTTCCATCAATTTTTTTGTTGCCATCAATGAAAATATGGAGGAATGTCCATGATCCTCCTGTAAAACTCTTGTCTCCTCTAAAGTTCTCTGCATATATTATTGGTTGTGTTTCTTGATCTATAGTTTTGGATATTGATCCTCTTTCTATCTAATTGTATCCTAGATCAAACTTTGTCAGCATGTGGAATCTCGCGGTTGATAATAATATCCAAACTCTAAGTATTATAACCCTAAATTATTCTACATATGTTTACCTAGCATTTCTCCCTCTTACGTGCATTTTTTCCAAGCCATCATTGATTTGCTCTTCTAAAACCAAATTTTTTAAGATGTATGCCCCGGATCCACCACCACTGACAACGCCCACATACACATGGTGCACCACTACGGCCCACGATGCTCTTTGCAAAAGCTGCAAGGAATTTGTTGAGATTACTGCAAAGAAATAAAAGCAAGTAATGGAAATATGGATTCGAATGGAATGATTTTTGTTGTTCAAGGATCTTGGGTGGACCAGGTCTCTTCATCAAACATTCCAAGGGTTTTAAGCCACATATGTGAGAAGATAATGCAGAGGCGCTCTTTTCTAGGGTCGTTTCTTTTAAATTCTATATAATTAAATGTTTTTAGTGAGTAAAATTAAATGCTTTTAATCATGGGAGAGACTCCATCTTAGTTGGATTTTGGAACTTCTCGATTCTTGCAACTCGTTTAGGTAATTTCCATGAGTTACCATGCATTTAGATCTAAATATAGATAGCAATTTAGTAATAAATATGATTTTTTATAGCTAATTTTATTATTTATGTATTAAAAAATAGATTTTATTAACCAATTTTAAATTTCTATTTTAAAATGTTATTATAAATTTTTGAAAAATATTGATTTCATTTTAAAATATTGAATTGAGTTTAATCTTCCCTTTCCTACAATTTCCATAAACTATCCATTTTTTCACAAATCTTTTAAAACTATATTAATGCTACTTAATTCTTACCATATCAATAATTAATCTCTCTCTATTTTTTTCAATGTTTGAAAATTCATAAATGATAAATTAGTTAATGGTACTGTTACAAACAAACAACATTTTTGGTTTGCTTCCATTAATCTAAAGGGACCGCTATTAACATTAACCTTGGTTTAAGAAACCATCACACTTGGGGGCATCTAAGTCATTAAAATCACCTAGAGATCACACCCATCCTAAGCCACACCAACCCCTAACATGGTTATTTTTTTGTCCTCGCATGTTTCGAACATGTGACTTTAACAATACAGAGTGGCTTAACAACACACTCTCTCACATCGAATCGTCTCTATACCCTCGGGATCGCTATAATAACATAGTTTTCTTTTGTCTAAATATATTCATTAAAGTTTAGACACTTTCTTTCCAATTCTTGATTTAAGGATTTTATTATTAAACAAGTTATATCTTCTCAAATGTCTCAAAGCTACCATTTATGGATGGATGTTATTTTTCCAACCATGGTTTTAACCCAATGGAAGTTATATGTTCTTTCTCAAACATGGTTTTAACATAATCAAAGTTATTTTGGATTTTCAAGTTTTCAAAGGAAGCTCATCTTATCAATTTTTAGTGATTTTTTGGTTTGTCATTATTAAAATTGGAAATTTAAATGGATGAATTTGTTATTTTCAATATGAATTCAACACACTGAGCCCTTAGGGGCAGCGTAATTAGAAAGTGTCATGATATGAAGTGTTATTTTCAATGAGGTTCCGATTTCAAATCCAAATTACCTATGCCCCTGAAAGGTTATAATGCGAAAAAATATATAAATATCTTTTAAAACTAAACAATCATCCTTAGTAATAATAATGAATAATAAATATCACACGACGTTTAGTGATAAAAAAAATACATTGAAACATATTAGTTGATTTTTATGTATATCTTTCAAAGTTAAACAATCATCCTTAGTAATAATAATAATAAATAATAAATATCCCTTGGGTGTAGAGGATTCAGGGATGGGGTGTAGTGTTAAGGAACCAGGGTGTAGTGTTAAGGCACTATCTTATGTGAAGTTATTGGCTCGAAACCCCAACTTACCTCATGTGTGGCTTACTTAGGTAATAGGCACAATTCCAGATGTCACAACCATCAATAAATAAAATGATATGATAAATACATTTAATATATTGCACTATTATTACTATAAAATTTATAATTATGACAATGATAATTATGTTTTTAATAAAAAAATTGATTTAAAAGAATTGTTGGAAACCCTTAGAGTAGTTTCACCCCAAGGGATTAAGAGAGTTTAATATATATATTTTTAATAATATTTTAATTAAAGGGTTTCCAACACAATCCTTATGCCTACAATGAATTTGAACACTCCATGAATGGTTTCCTACTATGCAAGAAATTTTGAATTATTAACACTTACACTTCTGTAATTTATTGCCCAATGCATGCTTTTCGAATTTGAACAATGAGGGGTTTCTACTTTAGGGTAAACCTTGAGGTAAATTTGAATGAGATTTATACATGTGAATTTGAATGACGATTTATACTCCGAGGTGAAGGAGACAGGACGAAGCAAATAGGAGGTGTATCCCTAATGTAAATTTGAACACTGGTCACCTTAGAGAGTATTTACTAATATATAGAATCATTAGAAAAATGAGAGAAGAAAGAAAAAAAAAAAAAAAAAAAAAAAAAAAAAAAAAAAAAAGGAGAGAAGAAAGAGAAATAAAATCTGAAATAGAATGAGAGTCAATGCTTATAAAAGATATGGACTCTTCAAAGATAAGATTCAAACAATGCATAGAGGATACTAGGGTTCATGAGTCAATTGTATACAATGGAGGCTAGAATACAAGAAATGGAAAAATAAAAAATCAATCAACCCAATAAGGAGAGGTTGAAGAAAATCACAACCCTCATCATTTTGTATAAAACAAGAACAAGATGATGATACTCTAGAAAATAGTAAAAGAAGAACTAAACAATAAATCGCAAATTGAAAAACTCACCCCATAGAAGAAAAACAAAGAAAACAATTGAACATAAATATAGGTTTATTCATGTCAAAGTAAGTCTAATGACCATAAATATAGCATACCTGGTAAATTTCGAAAGGGTCGGAATATTTATAAATGAAGACCCCATTCCCAAAGACCAAGATGAATTCATAGAGCGAAGTCTCAAAGCAAAACAAGATAGAAGGAAGGAAATGGGAAAATAATTAGAATGAAAAGCCAATGGAGGGATAGAGACCAAAAGGATAATAATAAATAGAATTTGGGACACTTGGGATCATTTGAACTTATCACACTTCTTCATGGCACAAAGGTCCTATGTTATTGATATCAAGTGATGTTGACATTATTTGTCTAGTTTAAACATGGGATAATGAAGATTCTAAGGTCCCTAACATAGAAGGATTTGTCTCATGATTTTCATGGAACAATAAATCCTATCACAGAGGGATTGGAGGCATAGCCTGTTATATAAAAAGGTTCATTTCTCCATTCAATGTCATAAGATTGACCTCTCAATCAATACATTTGGATACAAATTTTAAACATCAATGCTAAGAAGATGTATATAGCACTTTTTTATTTTGCACCTATTAATTCTCCTTTATAAAAATAATCTACATAACAATTAACCGATAATACTCTAGAACAATATATTCATAGTTTGAGAAATGAAATTAATATCCTCCTACGAAGACTTTAATAACAAAACTGCAACTAACCAAGCTATTATTTTAAGAAAATGATTCCAACCATAATCATGTATGACTAGATTAGGACCTTGTTTTCGCTAATAGCTACAAAATAAGCTTGAAGACCATCGAGAATTGTCAGTCCTCAAAGAATTTCTCAAGGAAAATTCTAACTGCACACTAAAGAAAAATAATATGATTCCCTTTAAGGACTAAAATTCCTACCTTCAAAATCTTTACGAGTTCCCTAATGCCATTGACACCATTCCTATTGTTCCTACAAAAGATGAAGTTTTTCTTTGGATGCAATAGAGTTCGTGGTTAACCGGATTTCAAATGGGAAAGCTAAGGACATTGAAGGATACCAAGATGGAATTTTTTAAAATAGGAGGGCCTATCCCTCATCCCTCACATACACAAGATATTCAATTCCCACTAATCAAGCAAGGCTTCCTAAGCCCTCGACACATACTCATTGTACCTATTTCTAAAAATGGGCACTTATTCACTATGATATGACTTCACGTTGCATAAGAGTGATACCCATTTGCCTGCCAGATAGTATTCATATGAAGGGAGATTGAGTAATCAGAGGATTAGAAACTCAAAGAAATATTAAAGGCATTTGTATCGTGGGAGCATGCCCAAGGAAAGTTCAGTAAGGGGGGAGCAACCCCAAAGGAGACACCATTCCATTGATGTCAAAGAGGAGACATAGAAACATTGATCAGGAGCATAACCATGAATGTTATCATGACTATCTGTTTCCATCAATTATGGTGTTTCCATCAATGAAACCAATCAATCCAAAACTAATTGTTCATCAACCTAATCCAACTATCCGACAATGTAGTTAGAGGATTGGGAGAAGAAGTTGATGAATCTATAATTGTTCAAAAGGTAATAATGTCTCTTCCAATGATTGTTCATTATTTATGGTTTTTTACACTCATATGATACCAATTGTTGATTACTGGGGTGGGGAAGTGAATCAATAATGTCTAATCTATACCTCTTATCAATCATTTTATTCTAGTTGGTCCAATCCAGATCAAGATGTACAATTTCCCATGGTATTTTATTTTATTCGAAGTTGAAGATATTTTGAAAGAAATTACTCTTCTGAATCCTTCTTATTCTTCATGATGTTTTCCTCTCTGATTCTCAATGTCACCGATTTTGAAATCTAAATCTCTAGGTGGAGGAGTGTTCCTGCGATCTTCCCTCAGAAACTTTGTGTCTCCTCTGACTCTCTCTACATAGCTTCTTGGTTGTCTTTTTTGATTTGTAGTTTTGGAGATTGATCCTCTTTTTGTCCTGGATTGGTCCTATCCTGTGACTTGTCATGATGTGGCCTCGACTCTTGATAATGTTATCAAACCTTGAGTTCTGCATGTGTTTTCATTCACAGTCTCTTTTTCCTCGCTGAAAGTGTAAATAATCTCTCGGCTTCCAAATTTTCAATGATCATGTCCTTTCTTCAAACTTTTCTTTAAGTGCTTTCATTCTTTTGTCTTCTTCAAACCTGAATTTTTAAATTAGACATCATCTACTGTGTTTTACCTTTTTTTTTTAATTCTCAGAGGATTTGTTTTTCTTCTTCAAACTCTTTATAATCTATGACACTCAACAATTCTTCCTTGTATTCAAATTAGCCATCTCTCATATTCTTCTCTATTTTCTTTATCATATTTTACACACATGAATATAACTCTTTTTGTCTCATAATTTCAATCGACTTGGTCTGTCTCCAGGAGGAGCTTTCTCTTTGCCGTAAAATTTTCTTGAAGACTTTCATTTTTGTTCTTTCACCTTTTACATGTTTTTCTATTTGAATCATCTTCTTCATTCATTTCTTTTCTCTTATGAGGACATTTGTTATGGCCAAATAACATCACAATTAAACAAATCAATGGGTTTACCTCTACATATCCAGAAGTCGTTGGTTCCCTTTTTAGTCTTCTGACTAAGTTTGATACTCCTTCATCGTCTTCCATTATGTGGTTGTCATTTCTATCTTTTTTTTCCTTTCTCTCCCACCCTTTCTTGACTTCTGATGATTTTGAATGTTGTTTTTTAAACCTTAGATTCTGCATTTCTCTCATTTCATAGGCTCCTCAAAAATTCCATGTAGTTCATCCATGATTATTGAATCCAATATGTTCTTTCTTCTAGTGTTGAGACCTTAGATCAAATCGAATTGAAGAGATCTTAGTACCTTTTGAACAATTATATATTCATCAACTTATTCTCTCAATCATCTAATTGCATTGTGAAACAGTTGGCTTAGGTTGATGAACATTTGATTTGATTATTACTCATTGATGCATAAACAATTAGTCATGATAATATTCATTGTTATACTCATAATCAATGTTTCTATCTCTTCCCTTTGACATTAATGGAAATGGTTTCTCCCTTTGGGGTTGATCCCTGACTCAACTCTCCTTGGGGTTTCTCCCATGTCCTAGTGTTCCTTTGATATTTATTCTGTTTGTAAGCCTAAGTGATTATTGTTCTCCTCAAGACATAATAAATATCTCCTTGATTAAAAGGATAAAACTCTCATGCAACATTGAAGTCATATCAGCAGTAGTAAATAGGCCATACACAATGAAAAATCATACATGTGCACAATACACAAGTATTTTTACGTGGAAACCTGATGAAAACCACATAATGCTTTTTCTAATATATCTTTAAGTATTACATTCATTGGAAGTACCAAATACCTTTTTTCTCCAAAATTAACCTGGAAGGAGGCTTCAACTCTTTAGTTTCTTAGGCTACAACCCCGAGGGAAGCTCCAAGTCCCCTATTCTTTGTCTACAAGGTATCGAGGCTACAACCCTTAATGTTATTTGTTATTACAACTGCAAGGTGGCTACAATTACCTATCCTTGCCTTGTCCAGCCACACTAAATTATAAGTGAAATGATGAAACCACTACCACAATCACAATGGAGATATACTCATTGTAAACTTGTTCAATATATATGCCAATAACTGCAAATCAACATGTACAAAAGACATGTGATCAACTTGTACCTGCAACCTATGTACCAAATAAAACTCACAGAGTGACATATGTAAACTTGTAGCTTGTGTATGTACGTGATTTGTCTATATTGCATCCTAGATATGTATTACCTAATTCTCTCAGAGTATTGTACCATGACAATGTCTTCTAAAACTAGGGTTTTCACCTTCCCAAAAAAAATATGACCTCTTTGTTTCCTCTAATGCCAATATGCAACCCGACACTGTGGTCCAAAATGGGAAGTTGTTCCTATGGCTACATATTCATACATATCTTTAACCAAGTGCATCTTATATCTCTATTCAAGTGTCATACATGTGTGTATAATCATAAACAAGTGTAATAATCCTCATTGATATAGAACCTCACACTACATCAACAACTTCACAAATCCATTTCACAACTACAATCTCAATCATGTACCACAAAACCCTTAACCATATGCCAAGAAATGCAAGAGTCATGTGCCTTTCACACTAAGGAGATGTACCAATGATAGCTATGAAATATATCACATCAGATTTATATTTGACTTACACAAGAGCAAAGCATAAACCAATAGCCTCTAGGGAAAATCCTCAAACCACTTTAACCATTTCTCATGTAGAAAAAAATCCAACTACATATGTAGTCAGGCACACCTTTGAACCCTGTGAGATAGATTCACAAAATTTGATCACCCCAGACCCTCTCCTTGGAGCTTGCTGCACTCTAGAGACCCCGCCCCTTCATCTCCAAAGTTTTCAAGTATTTTCCCAACTCCATGCAATTGTTCCTTCTTCATCATGTGTATGTACCTACAGCTTTCTCCTTCAACCTATGTATGTATGCACTATGTTCCATTGTATCCTACATACACCTCTGCAACCGGGCTTTTTCTAATATTTATAATTTCAAAATTTTGTCATCAAACCTTCATGTCACTTCTGCACTCTGACTTGCATAACTTCATATGTATGAGTGAGTACCTATAATAAACCTTACACAATAATATATATTCAATGTGCTCATTAGGTTCTAAAAGGAGAACCTTGCTCTCTTCTTTATTTATACTTCCATGGTCTTCCTCAAGGGTTACCTTCTAACAAACTTAACCCGATTTCCTTCTTTTTAGTGCTAACTGTGATCTAACCACTTTGTCCACTTCTAACCCACTTTTATACAAATAGCACTTCTCCTCTTATAGTTGCAACTAAATTATTTTAATTATTCTTTTATTATTTCAACAACTCAACCCATGATTAACTCGTAATTTCACCCACTTGACTAGTCAAAAAAATTTAGGAGCTTCTATAATAATTTTGACTTCTTTGACTTTTTAGATAACTCATGAGGGTTTTTCAACTTCACAAATAACTCTCTCTCAAAATGTGAGGATTTATGTGAAGTTCCACATATCAACGGAAATGGCATGACATTTACTATCCATCTAGAATAGTTTTACTTGCAAATATATTAATCTTCATACTATTACACCTCAATCAAACTGAAGTCCCATAACCATATTGTTTGGGCTACCTAAATTTTCTATCAGTCTTGTTTCAAGGGTTGATATCAATGAAAACCAACCCAATTAATCAACAATCTCGCTCTTTGGATTTCATGGAAATACTTTGATGCAACACTTAAGCCATATCTCTCATGCTCCCCCTGTGACCATCACTCCTCGTGGAAACATGCCTATGCTCTATCTCTCCAAGCATATAAATATCTATCCTACATATGATGAATCTCTCCCGCTTTGACATCAATGGAAAAGGTAACTTCCCGTCATGAAATACATAATGACGTAAAACATATACATGAAATACATTATGAGTTTTATGCAAGTGGGGTGGCAGTATAAGACGATAGGCAACAGGTCCAATTTTCTCTTGGGCCCTAAATGGCCCTATAAACCGAGGTGACAACTTTGTCCTCTTCCTAAACTGTATGGTGCTCTTATTAGGCCTAATACGAATGAAAACTTGGTCCCCCACTTCATAACTTCGGTCGGTCCTGTGTGCATTCGCATAACTTTTCTGTCTATCCTGTGCCTCCTTTAGCCTCTGCCTGATCTGAATCACCTGTTCCTCCATTTCCCGAATCAACTCTGGCCCAAATATTACTTGGTCTTCTAGTCTATCCCAACTCAAAGGTGTTTTTCATGGCCTTCCATACAAAGCTTCAAATATCCCCATTCTCCGGAATGTACATCCTTCCTCGATATCTCAACA